>JARKHS020017131.1:0-12875 GCA_030143305.2 Amblyomma americanum
CCAAGGTAGATGTATACTGGTAGCGAAGGCTCCATAGACGCCCATTGGTCCAAAAAATGGCGGCTCGTGGGCACTCCAGCGCCCCCTGGATTTTGGGGGGCAAACTACGCAAACGTGACGTAGAATGACGTCACGCATACGTATGCTTTTGGCGCGAATTATAAAGCGGTCTTTCTGTAGAATCCGCGTTTTCGAGCCCGTACCTCTCGAAGGTTGCTGCCTTTCAGCGCGCCCCAACCTTTGCCAGTCAAATGTGCTCGAGTTCCTGCTAGTTATGGCCTTGTTAATGTGCAATTGGGAACGCAATAAAAGTGACTGGTAAAGGAGGGGCAGCATAGAAAGGCAGCAACACTTCCAGACACTGGCGAAGCATGCATGATTCGTAGTGCAAATACTGGTGCTAGTACTTTTGAGAGCTTTTGAGTACAGCATGATATGATGCAAGGTATGATGCACAAAGCACTGGCTCAAGTGCACAGTTCGCAATAGAGTGTGACATTCCGTGTGTGCTACGAGGATCCACGTTCGACGGCGCGGCGTAGACGGAGACCCGTGACAGCGGCATCATCAATTACCCAGCCATGCTCTTTGAGTGACGACCAGAAAAACCGGACCCGCCGCCGCCCCGGGGAAACAGGCTTTATCCTCCCCAATTTCCGGTTACATTCCAGGACAAGGGAGCTGTCAGCGGGCCAGAGCGCGCCGTACCACAGCCGACGCTATGCGATACCGCGAAGACGACATTCTTTCCCTCCCCCCCCCCTTTGTCATGGGCTATCGCCGGGAAGGCACCCACAGCTTCCCAGAAGGGCCGCGACGGACACCTGTCATGGCGGACAGGCAGTACTCGCCAAGAATGTGGAAAGACAGGCGCTAGTGAATTAGCTCCGAAGAGAGAGCCTGTGTATACTCTCACTTGAGAGAGAGTGGTGGCGTTTTTGTTGTTTATTTAGTTTGTATTGTTAACAGACTCTGGGTTCGAGGCTAAGCCCAACCCAAAGGGGTGGTCCCCATCTCGCATGTTATTTTGGATTGGAGAATTGATGCTTTGGGCGGGCCACTGGAAATGACCGCCCTTAGTCCTTTGTTAATCAAGTGCTTAAAAGCACATGTAAACGGATGCAGTCCAGTCTGAGCTGAGGCTCCATGCTTAGCATGTAATGTGATGCTACTTAGGCACTAACCTGCCCGGTCGATGAGTAAAGAAGTGCAAAGTTTGTTCTGTTGTAAAATTATGCTCTGCTGTCATCATCTACAAGCTCGCCTCCTGTTCATCTTCCAGGCCGAACGACACTAGAGGAAGGGTTTGTGAACCATCCTCGAAGAAACGGACGACTATTGAAATTCTACTGCATACACGCTCAGGACGACATCGTTCGCGAAGAGGGCCTTCAGCGCCGAAGCCCGACGGCGTGCAGCTTCTGCCAGCAACCGCTCGAGCCCAACTCCGGAGCCACTCCATCGCCCCCATGAAGTCGTCGGCACGTAAGCTCGGACGCCCCATCCTCTGATGTATAACCTTAATCATGTGTAATTATTGAATATACCTGTTTGTTTAAACTGAGCCATACGGTGTCTCTTTGCCTCTCCGTCCCGTGTGGACCTGCGCATTATGGGGGTCATCACACTGGTGTCAGAAGTGGGGTCTCAAAAGCAAATGTCCTCTGAATGCGGTGACATTCATGACTTCAAAATTGTAATCAAAAGGGAATCACGGGACTGATTGTGGGACTTTTACCCCCATTTGAGAGGCTTGAGGCACTGGAGGGCTTGAAAAAAAAAATGACTGTATCTGAGGTAGCTCCCACTCCACAGCCGTCGCTCGGAGCAAGCATGCTGGCATTAGGAAGCGTCATTCCGACGTTTACGGGAGATAAGACAGGGGTTCCAATCTGCGATTTCTTTTCCATGCTAGAAGAGATTGGGAAAATGGGGGGATGGTCCGATGCTCAAATGCTGGGAATGGCGAGGTGTAAGATGGCAGGAGCTGCTCATGATTTTGCCTGGCGAGACGAAAAAGTAAAATCCACAAAATCATTTGCGGAATTTAGGAAGCTCGCGTTTGAGCATTTCGACACTGAACCACGTCACGTGCGGGTACAGAGGTTCCGTGACGCCGGACAGATGGTAGGGGAGGACGTGCGAACATTTGCGTCGCGGCTTCAGCGCCTAGCACGCGATACGTTAAGCAGGGAGGAGGAAGGAGACCAGCTAAGGAAGAAATACGCGGAGGATATACTTAAAGAGGAAATGACCGCTTTGTTCGTGGCTGGTCTGCAAGACCCCGTGCGCCGGTTCGTGCTCTCGCGCAAGCCGAGCAATTTCGACCAAGCCGTGGAGGCCGCATTGGATGAGGAACGAAATGAGGCGTTAACGACAGCCGCAGCGAGAGTACGCGTCATAGAGAGAGCGGTGCTCAACCCTGAGGTTGCTCTCTTGACAGAGCGGTTAGATCGCTTGGAACAGCTGCTAACTCAGCAGGTAGAACGCCAGGTTGAAGCGAGCGCTCAACAGCGCTCATTCGCTGGAAACCGGAGACCGCCACAAAGCCACAGGCGCGGTATGCGAGATTGTGAAGAAATCGTATGCTTCGCTTGCCAGGGTCGCGGACACATCGCCAGGTTCTGCCAAAACGTGCGCCGTGGGGAGCCACAAAGAGAAGCAGGCGAGACACGCCCTAAGCAAGCCGACAGCGGGGCTCCAGATACCGAGTCAAAAAACTAGTTAGTCCTCCCCAGCCTGAGGAGCGTGGGGAGGGAGCAGTAGATGATGAGGTGGTGGTAGTTTGTGTGGCCGACGAGGCATGCCCTGTTGTGCGTTGCAAGTTAAATGGTTGTTGTATGGAATTGTTGATAGATACGGGGTCAAAGGTGACATTGCTTAAGGAGAGCAGTTTTAACACGCTTCGAAGGAAGGGGGACCGCGAGGTGTTGGAAGCGTCTGGTGGTATGGCAACCAAATTTGTAGGCATAACGGGGGATCCTCTTGGCATAAGTGGACTCTACCGGTTACACTTCTCTCTCGGCGGAATTGCATTGGAGCACCCCTGCTACGTATGCCCGGACACGGTGTCTCTACCAAACGGAGTGTCAGGTATATTAGGGCAGGATTTTTTGAGAAAAGGGAAGGTAGTAGTCTCATTCTCTGAGGAAGAGGTTAATGCGGGCGGCTCAAAAGTTCCGTTTTTGAACAGGAGAGGGGCTGAGATTCGCATTACCGATATTGACACCCGTCAAACAGTGGGATCATTGGAGAAGGTATATTCGCGGGTTGCCGTCCGGCTGGTCGAGGAGGCGGTCGTCCTTCCTTGGTCGGAGCACATTTTGTACGCGTTTGTGCCTTCAGATGTAGAGAGCGGCGCCGTGGGAGTGCTTGAGCCGGTCGACTCTCTCAGCAATGGCCTGAAGGCAGCCGCGTGCCTCGTGACAGTTAATGACGCCCACAGAGTGCCCCTACGGGTGGTTAACTGTAGCCAGCAGCCACTGAGCCTTCCCAAGAACAAAACATTGGCTTTCTTCACCTCTGCGATAGAGCAACGTGAGCCCACCGATACGGTACTCGCAACTGTAGAGCATGCTAGTCCTTCGGCTGCTCCAAAGGTGTCGTTCGATCTTTCTCACGTAAAATCCAGGGAGAGGGAGGCTCTGGCTGGTTTGCTGAACGACTACTCGGAGGTATTCGCCGCGTCCAACCTGGATTCGGGCTGCTGTGGCGTTATAAAGCACAGGATAGAAACCGGCACTTCATCGCCCGTTTACCAGCGTGCGTACAGGATTCCTTACTCCCAACGTGAGGAGATGGAGCGGCAGGTGCAGGACCTGATTGATCGCGGCATTGTCGAACACTCAAAGTCACCCTGGGGAGCACCAGCACTATTGGTGGAAAAGCCAGATGGCTCGTATCGATTGGTAGTGGACTACCGCAAACTAAATGCCGTAACTCGCATCGATCCATACCCCATCCCCAATATACAGGAGACGCTTTCTCAGCTGGGCTCTGCCAGGTACTTCACGGTAGTGGACATGGCGGCGGGATTCTGGCAGATAGCAATGGATCCGGCAGATGCCGAGAAAACGGCATTCAACACGCCCTCAGGGCACTATGAATGGAAAAGAATGCCGATGGGTCTGGCCAACAGCCCTGCTGTCTGGCAGAGAACCGCTGATGTTATCCTGGCAGGTCTTCTGGGGAGGCTGTGCTTCGTGTATATGGATGACATTATCATATACAGTGACAGTTTTGATAACCATTTGCGCGATATTGAGCAGGTTTTGGTGCGACTAAGAGCAGCGGGTCTCAAGCTGAAGCCCTCTAAGTGCCAATTCCTCAAAAACGAGGTGAAATACCTCGGGCACGTTGTTTCAGCTGACGGCGTGCGACCGGACCCTGAGAAACTAAGGTGTGTCTCGGATTTTCCATCCCCGACTAGCGTCCGCCAGGTCCGGCAGTTTCTCGGCCTGATCGGTTACTACCGAAGGCACATAGAGGAGTTCGCCAAGCTCGCTAAGCCGCTCACCGCCTTAACAGCCAAAAATGTCGCCTTTCGCTGGGACGAAAACGCGGAGAATGCTTTTGGGGCCCTGAAAAGGAAGCTAATGAGTGCACCGCTGTTGCGCCACCCGGATTTTAGTTTGCCCTTCGTTATGGCCACAGATGCGTCAAAGTTCGCAGTTGGTGCCGTGCTATCTCAGGTTATCGAGGGCAAAGAACATCCCGTTGCTTTTGCTAGCCGACAGCTGAGCCCCACAGAGCAAAAGTACGGAGCTACGGAAAGGGAGTGCCTCGCCGTTGTCTGGGCAGTAAAGCACTTCAGATGCTACCTTTACGGCCGCAAATTCAAGCTAGTCACAGACTGCCATCCTCTGAAATGGGTGATGAGTGTCAGGGACCCTAGCTCGCGACTCGCTAGATGGAATCTACACCTGCAGGAATACTGCTTTGAAGTTGAGCACAAGTCAGGAAAGACACATCTGAATGCTGATGCACTCAGCCGCACAGCTGCCGTGGCAGCTATAGATGAGTTTGTCCCCGTAGTCGACCCCGCCGAATTACGCACAGAGCAGTGCAAAGATCCTGACCTGAAGCGAATAATCGAAAGCTTAGAGGGCGCACCGTCTCACCCCGAACAGCTAGGTTATTTCATTGGCAAAGACGGCACCCTGTGTCGGCGCACGAGGCCAACCAGGAAAGGGAGACCAGAGAAAACCGCTTGGGAGAGAGTCGTCATACCTCGGTCGTGGACAGAAAGGGTTCTTCGCGAGTTTCACGATGCGCCATGCGCCGGTCATTTTGGCGTAGCAAAGACACGCAGGCGTGTGGAGCGTTTGTACTTTTGGAGTGGCATGCGACAGGATGTTAGAGACTACTGTGCGAAGTGTCATTCCTGTCTCGAAAGAAAAACACCCAAGGGACGAAGACCAGCTCCAATTCAGCCGTTCCCTGAGGTTTCGGCTCCCTTCTAGCGGACAGGTATGGACATAATGGGCCCATTGCCCACGACCACTTCCGGAAACAAGTACATTTTAGTATTTGTCGACCACCTTTCAAAATACGCGGAAGCGGTAGCACTCCCAGATCAGAAGGCAGACACGGTTGCAAGAGCATTTGTCGAACAGATCGTGCTCCGACATGGACCCCCGAGGCAAATCTTGACAGATCGGGGAACGAACTTCGTGTCGCAGCTAATGAGGAGAGTTTGCGAGCTGCTTAAGATCGCTAAGAAGCAGACAACACCGTACCATCCGGCTTGCAACGGCGCGGTGGAGCGACTGAACCAAACCGTGGCCGGGTTCCTGTCGCATTTTGTTTCGCGCGACCAGCGGGACTGGGACTTGTGGCTCCCGTATGCAATGTTTGCCTACAATTCCGCAGCACACGAGAGCACGGGCGAATCGCCATTCTTTCTTCTCTACGGCCGAGACCCGGACCAGCCTAGTGAAGTGCCAGAGGGCCCCCGTCGTGTCCCATACGCTTCACTGGACGACTATAAGGTGGAGCTAGAATCGCGCTTGCAAGTGGCGAGGGACATCGCAAAGGAGTCCTTAAAGAAAGCGGCGAAGCGCAGGAAGGAGGTGCACGATCGCAGTGCTAGAGACGCGCCGTTTGATGTGGGGGACAGCGTGTACATTGAAAACTGCCAAAGGCAGATTGGGCTAGCTCGTAAGTTCCAGACGAAGTGGAGAGGACCGTGCGAGGTTGTCGAGAAGCTTTCTCCGGTAAACTTCAGAGTCCGAGACGTGAACCGGCGTTTGATAAGGATACACGCAAATCGCCTCAAGTCGGCACCGGTTCAGTATTCACGAAATGAGGAAAGGGAAAGCGCGGATTTTGATGGGGACAGAAGTGAAGCGGAGCGCGCAGATAGTTCGCAAGAAACGCCCTCTCCTGCATTTGTTCGGCAGGCGCCCGAGGTGACGGCCGGAATGCCACCGGATTTACTTCATGCATTGCTAGAAGAAGAAGCGCGCGAGGTTGCCGCGCAGATAACGCCAGGAGAGGCTCCTGCCACGAGCCCTCGCGAGTCCCAAAGCAGACAAAGGGGCACAGACTTACTTAGTATGACTCATGAAGGCCGATATCCGCTGCGAAATCGGAAAGCTAAGTCGGACTAATGGCGTAAACAGAGCGGAGTTGTGAACTGGTTAGAATTGTGTAATGCCGCAGCTCATAACATTGCTATGTGCTTATGTGTTAAGTTATCGGAGTTGGTAGTTAAACCTTTCTGTCATTAAGTAACACCTGCACAGGAGAGCATGCGGAGCGCATGCAGAACCTGCCCTACTTCCTTTCGTTATCTATATTTTTGTCTGTGCCGTGATCGTGCTAGAAGTGGGAGCTCCTTTGTAACTGTGGTAAATTTATTTCGTCCAGTTTGGACTAGAAAGGAGAGGCTTGGGTGCTGAGTTTCATGTTTATCTGTAAAAGAAGATCAGTGCTGCCCCTGGAGACGCCAGTATTGACAGCGGAGGCATATGGTGTTGTGCAGTGGTGTTGAGTGCAGCGAAAAGTGTTTTGTCGGACGCACTGTGCGAGGCGATTCAGAAAGACAAGGGGAGCTGCGTGGACTCAAATGTTCGGAGAACATTCTTCTGGAGGGTGAGCGAGTGTGACATTCCGTGTGTGCTACGAGGATCCACGTTCGACGGCGCGGCGTAGACGGAGACCCGTGACAGCGGCATCATCAATTACCCAGCCATGCTCTTTGAGTGACGACCAGAAAAACCGGACCCGCCGCCGCCCCGGGGAAACAGGCTTTATCCTCCCCAATTTCCGGTTACATTCCAGGACAAGGGAGCTGTCAGCGGGCCAGAGCGCGCCGTACCACAGCCGACGCTATGCGATACCGCGAAGACGACATTCTTTCCCTCCCCCCCCTTTGTCGTGGGCTATCGCCGGGAAGGCACCCACAGCTTCCCAGAAGGGCCGCGACGGACACCTGTCATGGCGGACAGGCAGTACTCGCCAAGAATGTGGAAAGACAGGCGCTAGTGAATTAGCTCCGAAGAGAGAGCCTGTGTATACTCTCACTTGAGAGAGAGTGGTGGCGTTTTTGTTGTTTATTTAGTTTGTATTGTTAACAGACTCTGGGTTCGAGGCTAAGCCCAACCCAAAGGGGTGGTCCCCATCTCGCATGTTATTTTGGATTGGAGAATTGATGCTTTGGGCGGGCCACTGGAAATGACCGCCCTTAGTCCTTTGTTAATCAAGTGCTTAAAAGCACATGTAAACGGATGCAGTCCAGTCTGAGCTGAGGCTCCATGCTTAGCATGTAATGTGATGCTACTTAGGCACTAACCTGCCCGGTCGATGAGTAAAGAAGTGCAAAGTTTGTTCTGTTGTAAAATTATGCTCTGCTGTCATCATCTACAAGCTCGCCTCCTGTTCATCTTCCAAGCCGAACGACACTAGAGGAAGGGTTTGTGAACCATCCTCGAAGAAACGGACGACTATTGAAATTCTACTGCATACACGCTCAGGACGACATCGTTCGCGAAGAGGGCCTTCAGCGCCGAAGCCCGACGGCGTGCAGCTTCTGCCAGCAACCGCTCGAGCCCAACTCCGGAGCCACTCCATCGCCCCCATGAAGTCGTCGGCACGTAAGCTCGGACGCCCCATCCTCTGATGTATAACCTTAATCATGTGTAATTATTGAATATACCTGTTTGTTTAAACTGAGCCATACGGTGTCTCTTTGCCTCTCCGTCCCGTGTGGACCTGCGCATTATGGGGGTCATCACAAGAGTGTACGGCAAGTATGGTTTTCATAGTTTCATATTCATTGTTTATTGCAGCAACCAAACAAATACAGTCACAAAGCACACCCTTGGCACACAAAAAAAAATACATGTCACAGGCAGCACAAGCAGTATTGTTTAATTTGGCTAATCATCTCAATAGTCACAGTGCAGATAGGTAAAACCCTGAAGTGCCACGAACGTTGTCAGTTAGGAAATTGAAAAGTATAAAAAACAATGCTACGACAGCTTCAATTGAAGCAAACATAACATGACATAAGTAGGCGCATCAACACAGACCATAGAGCACACTGGGATTATTCTTCACATTTAATTTCTTCAGCTGAAAGAATATAGCAGGTGCGTTTACATCTGCAAGGCAATGTTAAAGCCAGCTTTAGCACCCTCAAACGTGCTCAACGTAGGAGCAAATACCATACATTGAAAAAGACATGAAGCCAAGTACGCACGAACGGGTTACAGCTATGAAACACAAGCGAACAGCCCGGCGAAACCATATCGAAGCTATCGCGCATACCTAGAGCAGACGACACACCTGTGAAAGTCCAGCGGGAATCGGTGTAGCGTGTTACCAATGGTACTATCCACGCTGTCGCGGTGTACCGCCTTGGTGTACCACGGAGCATCGTTTCTTCACATGCCGCAAGCTCATCTTGAAATGAAGCGCTAAGCGCTTCAAAAGAAGAGCGCGAAGCGTGCAAAGGCGGAAAAAGACTTCGCACTGGCCGCACGCCGAAGGAAACGACAAAACCGAGAAAACTGCCGCAGCGGTGCAGCGGGGTGCAAATCTTACCGAACGGTGACAAAGAAGCGACGTGCAAGGACGACGAAAACTTCGCAAAAGGAGCATTTTGAGACCGGCGAGCTAAATTTATACGCTTTACCAGGCGCGCCATCGCAGACAGCTGGCGATAAGAAATCGCCACTGTGGCCGGGTTAGCCGGGTATCGAAACAAGGCCTGCAAAGACGCGCTGTAATGCACCGCACACTCATGAATAGGGGGCAGGTCAAGAGTGTTGCAAAAATACAAAATTTGCCAGGTTTTAATAAAATGACTTACCTCTTTCATAAAACAAGGTGCTAATATATTTTTTCTTTTCTATTGGCAGATTACATTCCAATTTTGTAGTTTTATCATTTATTTATATGAGTGTTTTGCCCCCCCATCCTCTGGTTGTGCTGCAGTCGCGCTAAACCACTTTTCGGCCCAGCCTTCGCCACCACTATAAATCCGCCTTGGCCGAACTGCCGTGTGGATGAAACCGGCGATCCCTTTTAAGCACAGCAGAAGATGCCTGCAGCCCTCTGTCGTCGCAAAACCAAGGCTTTCGGTTGGCAGCCGATGTCTGGGGCGTGTCAGTCTCGGCTTCGCGTTGCTCCCGGCGATGCAGTCTGTGCTGGCTGATAGCAATCTTCCCCGGCTTCCGCGATTAACAAACTAAGAAGAGCAGATATGAAACTTAGAGACGTTGCACACAGGTACACAGCTGACGAACTGCCCGTGCCCGTGCGGATGTTAGTGGCGTGCTCTCGTAAACGGTCGTTTATGCAACGTCCACTTTGACCCACATACGATGCACCGCATGACAGCGGGATCTCGTAAATTACCTCCGTGTCACAGGTGGTGAACATTTGTTCATGCTTTTTACTGCACTGCGCTGGTTTTGGGGCATCTTCGTTCACCAGTCTGCAAAGCAAATTGAGCTTTCTGGGTGCAGTTAGAATCAAATCCACTCCAGCGCGCCCTACTATCTTCTTCAACGAGTGGCTGATCCCGTGTAGATACGGCATAACAGCCCTCTTCTCTTTTTCTTTCCGTGGCTGAAAGCATGAACAAATGTTCACCACCTGTGACACGGAGGTAATTTACGGGATCCCGCTGTCATGCGGTGCATCGTATGTGGGTCAAAGTGGACGTTGCATAAACGACCGTTTACGAGAGCACGCCACTAACATCCGCACGGGATATGGCAGCACGCTGGCAAAACACGTGTCTGGCTGTCACTGCGCACCTAACTTTGGACGAAGCCAGATTTTGAGGCGATATAATCACCAGCACAAGCGCGAGCTGTATGAAGCTTTCATCATTGATAGGAAAGCCGCGTCATGCGTTAGCACACCATCGATAGCATTGACAAGAAAAGAGATTCAATATCTTGAATAACTATGACGACATGATGCGACCGAAGGAATTCTTCCTCGCCTTCCACCGTTTTTGTTTTTTTCTTTCTAGTATTTATTGTGAGCAATGCAATAAAACCTGCAGTTGTAAGTCAGCGCTGTGTGTGTGCGTGTCTCGTTTCTGGTGTCCCGTGTAAGGGCGCTGTTTTTCGGTGAGTTAAATCAAGCGTTTTATCAAATGTCATCAAGCGTAAGCATGAAACCAGCCAGGCGTTCGAACTCGGGCTGGCCCGTACAAGTGGCCGTGCGTTCCTGCGTTTGCACTAAATCGCCCACGAATGTAAGCTGGTGACGACGACGATTTCCAAACCACAGCGCTAAAGGCTGGCGGGTTCGAATTCCGCTCGAAGCCATAAGAATGGTATGTTTTTCTTCTGCTTGCCACCCCAAATTACGAGAGAGCATTTAACTCAGTCGAAGCCTCTGCATCATGCAGGCATTACAGAATCAGAGTGTAGAAGAGCCTTATGTAAGAATACTGGAAGATATCTACAAAGCCTTCACAGCCACCATAGCCACCATGAACGGCAGGTTACCAATATACCATAAGAGAAATGTATATAACAGCTGTACCTTACCAGTACTCACCTATTCAGCTGAAACGTGCAGGGCTAACGAAAAGGATGCCACCTAAATTGAGGACAACGCAGCGAGCTATGGAAAGGAAAATGACAGGAACAACCATAATAGACAGGAGGATAGCATAGTGCGTCATCTCCATAATGCATAACTCGATTCCGCCCAGGTCTGAGTGCCCGAGATTGCGTATTGAACCTGGTAAGCCGCATTAAGCTTCAGAGGGCTTTTGGCCTTCCGACACTAGCCATTTTCCTTGCCGTAGCAAAAGCTAATGACAGCGTCCTCCAAAGTTCAATACTGAGCATATTGCAAGACCGGTGTACAGAGTCATCGTCTGCCACCGCGGTGGCTAAGAGGTTGTGGGGCTTGGCCGCTAACCTGAAGGACGTGGGTTCGATCCCTGGTGCGGAGGTCGCATTTCTATGGAGGTGAAATGCTAGAGGCCCGTATACTGCACGATTTCAGGATACGCTAAAGAACCACAAGCGTTCCTGTTTATCCAGAATTCCCCACTACGGCATCCCTCATAGCCTGAGTCGCTTTGCGGCGATAAACAATATAAAACCATACCAGCCAGGGACATCTCCTACGATGCTACAGCAATGGGAAAGTCTAGCTTTGTCCTGTTTCCAGGTGTTCGAAAACTATATGCGCGGTTGAAGATAGATCTTGGCCTCTCGTGCATTCGCCAATATAGTCGCATGCGCTTCCGTGACGTCGTTCTTGACTCCCGTCTTCAATGGCGATGTTCTGTGGACTCTACTGTCTCATCTCCGTCTTTGCGCCTCAATGTGATCCGCAGAATCGCGGATGAACAATGAGAAAATCGTACTTCCTCAAGAGTCAGACTCCATGAGCCCTCGTAATGAGACGCATTATGTACCAACTACTTTTAATATCGCAATCTGCTTCTCATTTTTAACACCTTGAAACTCTGCACCGAAAGAGCATAAGGAGAGCGCTTGGAGTTCCGCAGGAGGCCGCGAATAATCAAATTCTTTATGAGTCACTATCAAACCTATTAGCCGAATAAAATTTCTTGTGTAGTGCGGGAATGATCGTATCCTTTGTATACGTCACCCCAAACGCAATTCATATGGACCATTTTTTGCCCCTGTTCCATGGCTGTATTGTCGAAAGCACAACAAATTCAATTTATTTAAACTTCCCGCGTTAAACCACAGAGGTGGGAACGCAATGGCACGGAGCTCATTCTCCGCTTGACTGAACTCCAGGTACCATGAGCGAAGAGGTTGATCGGTGCATTCTTTAAAATGTTATGCTTCCATGGGCACAGAAGAATCTGGGATTAGGATATGTGTCTTCACAGACAGACAGACAGACAGACAGACAGACAGACAGACAGACAGACAGACAGACAGACAGACAGACAGACAGACAGACAGACAGACAGACAGACAGACAGACAGACAGACAGACAGACAGACAGACAGACAGACAGACAGACAGACAGACAGACAGACAGACAGACAGACAGACAGACAGACAGACAGACAGACAGACAGACAGACAGACAGACAGACAGACAGACAGACAGACAGACAGACAGACAGACAGACAGACAGACAGACAGACAGACAGACAGACAGACAGACAGACAGACAGACAGACAGACAGACAGACAGACAGACAGACAGACAGACAGACAGACAGACAGACAGACAGACAGACAGACAGACAGACAGACAGACAGACAGACAGACAGACAGACAGACAGACAGACAGACAGACAGACAGACAGACAGACAGACAGACAGACAGACAGACAGACAGACAGACAGACAGACAGACAGACAGACAGACAGACAGACAGACAGACAGACAGACAGACAGACAGA
>JARKHS020017132.1:0-35234 GCA_030143305.2 Amblyomma americanum
TATAAATGAACCCATAGCCAGAGGCTGTGTTTCGTGGCTGGGTCATCAGTTCACCTTCGGCGCAACTACATGTTGTGGTTTACCATAAATCAGAACGAGTGCACTGCAATTTAATTTCGACATCGTTTCCCCGCGTGTGTCTGGTCGTAGCTTAACGGCCTTTGGATGGACGCTCTGGTAAGAGCAAGATGTGGGACCGGACATGAGTATAGGAGCGAGCTTACGAGCATTTTATGAAGTCGTTCTAGAGAATAAATGCGTGTCCGCCTTGCACAGTGGTTGCATGTCGCGTGCATATAGGGGCTCTTTCAGGTGAATAATTTGACTAATACCCGTTCTGATTGTATCAAAACAAAACACCAGAGGAATATTATAAGTGAAGTAGTGTGTAGAGTACACAAAAGCGCAGGACGGGAGGCAGAATGAAGGTATTCACACTGAATTATTCACTGCGCAAATAATAGGTGCTCGGAACAGGGACAATTCACGAAAGGCTGATATAGGAGATGTACTCCACCGACTGTTAGTCTGCGAAAACGAAGAAACAATGACAATAGCAGAGCTTATTAAACAGCGAAATAGGCAGCCGTGTTAATTGGGTGACAAACCTCTCCCGATCAACCATTAACCGCCTCCTGCAGCGTGTGGCAGTGTGGGCGCGATGCCACGGAACTGACTGACTGACTGGAAGGAAGGAAGGAAGGCCTGAGACGTTGCTGGCACATACCCACTACGGGGAGTGGCCAAGACACAGGCGGTTAATTGCTGGATCCAAGAAAGTTTTGACGGGAAAAGGAGTGGTAATAGGATGTAGTCTGATAGATTGGAAGGCGGAAGGACAGGGTCCTGTTAACTAGGAGATCGAATACGGCACAATGGCTTAATGTTCATAATAGTATACAATGTCTGTAATGTTTCAATGTCGTACTGAGAGCACGAAAAGAAATTAGAATGGGAGGCGCTGCGTTTCTTGAAAAAAAAAATTTGCACAGCAGAGCGCACACTCCTGTCGCTTCGTCCAAGCAAAGAAGCGCTAATGGAAAGAACAACCGCGGCGGACACAGGCGAGCTCTTGTTGATGAAATGAAATCTGCAAAAGACGCTTCGTCAAATGAGAAAACCGACGGCAGAACAGCAGGAAGTGACCTTTGTCACAGGTTCGGCACAAAAAGGGCACAGTGGGGAAGCTGCCAGGCCAGATCTGTGAAGGTAGAAGTTTTGAAGAGAGACCCTGGAACGCAAGCGCATGAAAGAGACCTCTAGTCTGACTGATGATGATGCTTAGAGAAAGAAGAAAAAGGAAAGTGCACGGGCCTGCCTACTGGCTCAAGCCGAGCCCCGCTCGCTGCCGCGTGCGGAAAGTAGGAGGGGTAAAGGATAGGAGAGCAAAGAGTGAAAGAAAAGACCCGCCGCGCTAATACGCTCCGGGCCGATATCGGAGGCAGTGAAACACCAGGGCGACCCGTGCCAGAGTGCTTCAAGTCAAGCACTCCACCATTATCCAAAAATAAGTTTAATAAGGTCCAAAGACCCGCTGCAGATATTAAATCCGGCATCAGATATCACCACCACCTCTCAACGTTACCGACGCCAAGCCGCGTCAGCTGTCAGCGCTTCGGGAATGGCAGGAAGACCAAACGACAACGACGAAGTAAGAGTGCTACAGCGACGCGAGTATCAAGACGGCTAGATTTTTAAGTTTTTTTTAATTTTTTCAATACTATTTTTATTCTTACAATTATCAATATCATTTACTAGTCAGCTATAAAGATCAGTCTCGATCTCCTGCGTGCCTTCTGCATTTTCCGTTTCATTTCGTTGCTTCTTTTTGTTTACTTCTTCCGTCCTTACCATTCATTTTATTTGCGTCCAGGAAATATTTAACTCAAAAACTCTCTATGCCCCCAATTCTTGGCCAATCCTTTAGGTGGCCACGTGCCATAGTATGAGGACAAGAGGAAGAAGCCTTAGCCGGGGAATCCGGCTCTCAATGCGCAAGAGAGAAGTTGCGGCCTTGGTGACACTTGATGTTGCTAAAGCCTAAGACAGCGTTGAACACACGGTCCTTATTAACAATCCTGCTCAGCTACATCCACCGCACTACATCTATGCTTGGATTTGTGAATTTTTAAAAGATATATTGTTCTTCTGTACAGACAGATCTTTCTGTTCTAATGCCTATGTTCAATCAAGAGGTGTGCCGCAAGGATCTGTTTTGTCTCCACTGCTTTTCAACATATTGGTTCGGGACATACCCATTAATCCAAACATTGCAGTTTATCTCTACGCAGATAATAATAATAATTGTTTTTTGGGGAAAGGAAATGGCGCAGTATCTGTCTCATATATCTTTGGACACCTGAACCGCGCCGTAAGGGAAGGGATAAAGGAGGGAGTGAAAGAAAGGAAGAATAGGTGCCGTAGTGGGGGGCTCCAGAATAATTTCGACCACCTGGGAATCTTTAACGTGCACTCACATCGCACAGCACACGGGCGCCTTAGCGTTTTTCCTCCATAAAAACGCATCCGCCGCTGTCGGGTTCGAACCCGGGAACTCCGGATCAGTAGTCGAGCGCCCTAACCACTGAGCCACCGCGGCGGGGAAGAAGTTTTCGGTCTGCCACAAGAGTTCGCCCCCCCCCCCCCCCCCCCCCAGCCATACACGGAGTAGGCAGGGGCCAGACCACTTCCCAAGAAGCGAGCCCCATAAGTTGGAGCAAAGCTCGACAACTGGTGGACCCCCACACCAGAGACTGCTCTTGTACCAATTTAGGTTTGGCCATCCTCGGGCCCGAAAGCCCTCCCATCGTGCGTGGCGGGCTGGTCCACTACAGCCACCTCGTTGGTCGTGTCTGGGTCCAACCCAGGAGCTTCTGATAGGCGGTGTCGCTACTCCCCGTGGTGCGCTTCCGTGCTGCGCACCCCTGCCAGACGCCGAGGCGCCCTCGACTTCGGGTAATCTCTTCGTGCCGCACTCCAAGCGAGAGCCCGATTCTACCAAATTTTATTAAGCGTCTTGGCTTTGACGCCGGCCCTGGTGTACTAAGTGAGGACCTACCGCCTACGTACCGGGCAGTGCGAGTGTGGGCTTCATCCCACACCCCTATGGTCTCACACCAGTACTACTCACAGGCTCTCAAGGGACGCAAGCGCCAGTCCTGCTTTCGCTTCGCCCTCGGTCTCTTCGCCTACTGAGACGCCCGCAGGCCTCAGCGTTTCCCAGAGATGGCCCTGGTTGCCCGGAGGGGGACCGAGGACAGACCCAAGCAGCGCTCCCGAATGCTATACGCAGATGATATAGCGTTTTTCGCATCAGCAAAGGATATTTTTTTTATTTGATTCTGTAAGTCCCATCAAGGACTGTAACAGGAAGGGGTCTGAATGATACAGTTGTAGTGCCCATGTTGGTAGTAAACAATTCAACAATAACATATGGCAAAAATAATTACAAAATCGGTTAGAGAATTCAAGTTTAGGTACAAATAATAGGCGGCAAACATGATGACAAGCATGCCAAAAAAAGGAAATCGGCTGCAGTTAGTGTTGTATTTTCAATCTAGGCACAAACAAAACGGTAAAAATAAACAGGGCAGAAAAGTGTGGAAAATGAGAATAACTACTGGGAAACAAACAGGTGATCTATAACCAGGGCACTGAACGCATCTAATGATGAGCTGTTAGTATTATCTATGTCTAGGTTGTTCCATTCTCGTGTAGCTCGAGGAAAAAAGGGGTATTTGAATATGTCAGTACGGAATGGAATCTCGTTTAATTTGTGTGTGAGGTTGTGGCGGGTCGATCTAGTTTTTGTGGTCGTTATGTATTTTGTAGCGCGCACTTTTAGTTGGTTGTGTATTAGCTGATACATAAGTTTAAGTCTTGCGAATTTTGCTCTGTTCTCCAGGGTTAGGAGTTCTGCACGTTTTAGTAATTGTGTTGGTGAGTCTGTAAAGAAGTGTTCGTTATATACACATCTTAGTGCCTTTCTCTGCACCCCTTCAAGTTTTTTAATGAGCTTGTTAGTAAAGGGAAACAAAACGGTGTTGGCGTATTCTAGAAGTGGTCTGACAATAGTTTTATATGCTAGTAATTTTGTTTCAGAGGGTGCTAGTTTAAGGCGTCTGTTAATGAAGAAGTCTTGTTTTAGTGCATTAGATGTGATGATGTTAACGTGCGAATCCCATCTGAAATCAGAGGTTAGTGTCACACCAAGGTACTTATGCTCAAGGACAGATGCAAGATGAATATTATTAAGCGTGTACTGAAAAGCTGATGTGTGTTTTTTCCTAGTTATAGATAAAAGAACAGATTTATTTAAATTGATGTCCATCTGCCAGTCCTGACACCACTGGTACACTGCTGTTAAGGCGTTATTTAAAACCATATGGTCATCAGAAGAGTTAATTTCCTTGTAAAGGGCGCAGTCATCTGCGAAAAGTTTAATATTCTGTGAAACACAAGCTGGTAGGTCATTTATAAATATTAGGAACAGTACTGGTGCTAGGACACTTCCCTGAGGTACTCCCGATGTAACATTAGTTGTCGCTGATTTCTCATCGTTAATTTCAACAAATTGCATGCGATTACTAAGATAGTCTTTAATCCAGTTTAGAATAGGGCCAGTTCCTAAAATAAGTTGAAGTTTTGCAATAAGTTTAGTATGCGACACACGGTCAAATGCTTTCGAGAAGTCTAAAAATATAAGGTCAATTTGTTTCTGGTTATCAATGCTCATGGATATGTCATGTGTTAGTTCAATTAATTCAGTAATAGTAGAAAGACCCTTACGAAAGCCGTGCTGACACGGGGTTAAAATGTCATTTACTTGAAGATAAGCGTTTATCTGTTTTAAAACAATATGTTCTAATAACTTGCAAACTGTACTCGTTAGTGATATAGGTCTGAAGTTCGAAGGGTCGGAATTATTTCCTGATTTGTGTATCGGTGTTATCTTGGCTGTTTTCCAATCCCTAGGGAGGGTGCAAGTGGACAATGATTTGTTAAAAAGTTGTACCAGGAATTTAGCTATCCACTCGGCATATCTATGTAGGAATATGTTAGAGATGTTATCAGGCCCTGGTGCTTTCTTAGTGTCCAGATTTAGTAAAACGTTTAACACTCCTGGTTCAGTTACCGTTAGTGGTTAGATTGTCACGCCTGTGCTAGAGTTCATTCCTGGTAGCTCTCCGTTATCCGTTGTGAAGATGGAGCAGAAGTAGTTATTTAAAGTAGTTGCTGCATTTCTGTCATCCTCCGGCGATGCCTGTCTTTCACCTTGTTCTTTAGGGTTTATATAACGCCAAAATTTTTGGGGAGAATTTTTCAGAAATTTAGGAAGCGTTTGTGTAAAATAATATGTCTTGGCCCTCTTCATTTTTGATTTCAGCCGCCGCGGTGGCTGAGTGGTTATGGTGCTCGGCTACTGGCCCGAAAGACGTGGGTTCGATCCCGGCCGCGGCGGTCGAATTTCGATGGAGGCGAAATTCTAGAGGCCCGTGTACTGTGCGATGTCAGTGCACGTTAAAGAACCCCAGGAGGTCGAAATTTCCGGAGCCCTTCACTACGGCGTCTCTCATAGCCTGAGTCGCTTTGGGACAATAAACCCCCATATACCATAAACCATCATTTTTGATTTCAAAGCATCAACAGCGGAAATAAGGTTTAGAACTGTTCGTTGTGACGGATGGTCTTTCTGTCTTTCTGAGTCGTCGAACTTTTCTTTTTGCGTGGATTACGGTTCGAGTTATCCAGGGGTTATGTTTGTGGGTGCTTTTAGTCTTCAATGGTACGTAGTTAGTGACACAGTATGACACAACTGTTTTAAATTTATGCCATAGGGATTCGATGTTTGTGTTTGTATCGTGTGCGAGTTGATCGAAGGATGAGAGTTCGAGTGATAGTGTATCAATGATGCCTGTATCATCTGCTCTGCTGTAATCTTTATACATTATTGTTGATCGTGAAGAAGGTAGAGAACCATTATATGGGATAGCACAAAAGACCAGTTTGTGGTCTGACAGGCCGGCTGACACTTCGAATTTTGCCTCATGGATAGGCAAATGATTACTAAGAAATACTAGGTCTAAAATGTTTGAGCTAGATTCTTGTACCCGCGTAGGCGCATTTATTATCTGGGTTAGATCGAAAGAAAGCACGATATCCAAAAGAACATCGGCGCAAGGTGATCGATAGTGTAGTGTGTGCCAGTTAATGTCAGGTAGATTGAAGTCGCCCAGTAATATCACCTTGTTTTCCTTCACACGCTGCTGCATATACGCGTACAAAGATTGCATTATAATCAGATCGGAAGAAGGACAGCGACAGATGCATCCCACAGTGATGGTAGTATCTACAAGGCAAAGTTTACAAAAAACTGCTTCAACTCCTTCAACGTCCGGCAAGGTAATGAACGGTATTTCTTTTTTTATCAACAAAGCAACGCCTCCGCCTCGTGTTGGCCGATCATTGCGAATAATGACATAGTTTGGGGGAGTTATTTCAAAGTCTTTGATGTCTTTGGTTAGCCAAGTTTCTGTTATGGCGATGAATACTGGCTCAAAGTTTAATATTATCGATTCGAGGGGATCAAGCTTGTTAATTATACTTCGAGCGTTAACATTAACGAAGGTTATTTTGGACACTGGGGGCGGCGTGGACGCAGGTTGCGCGTATCGGGGTCCTGGTTTCTTGGTTTATTAGAAGTGGATACTATGGGAGACACCACATTTTTTTCTTCATCCCAAAAATAAAGGCGACTGTTGATCTTTAGTTTGTCATAAACCAAAGCCACTTTGTCACCAGAGTCCTTCTTTGGTTTCCCATATTCCCATAGCCTCCGCCTAATGTCTCGAATACGGGGTGAAAAATCTTCGCTGATGACGTAGTCGCTCCCCTTGAGTTTGTGACAGCTTCGCAAAATGTTTGTTTTCTCTCGGAAATCTAACAGCTTTAAAATTATTGGCCTTGTTTTGTTTACCTCCGGTTTGCCTAATCGATGTATCCGTTCGATTGAGACCTCATCTAACTTTAAAGTATCCTTAATGACCTTTTCGTTCACTGCCTGTTCCAGGGATTCGGAGTTTTCTTCTTCATCTTCTGGCATACCATACACGATGAGGTTAGATCTTCTGGATCGATTTTCTAGGTCATCTATTCTTAACTCCAGGGATGACTCTTGTTTTTGTAGGCTAACGACTTGTTTAGTGCAGGCTGATACATTATTTTCAAGGCATGTTAGACGTTCTAGTTTTTCTTCGATCGATGTCAGTCGTTATTTTTTTATAGACTTTATGTCGGCAGCGATTTGCTTTAGCTGTTCTGAAAGTTCCGACATCCCAGGCCCGGGATTTGTCTCGACATCACCGGCAAGCAATAGCAACTTTTCAAGGTACACTATGTCATACAAAGCATCCAGAAGTACCGCAGGGCACGTCAGCACGACAAGATCGCGCTCGCTAGAGCGAAAACAGTTTCCAAATCGTCTTCTTGCATGTAGAAGACAAACGGATGAGCCATCTGCCTGTAAGCCCTGCTGACATGCCCTTTGGAATGCGGTGGCGCGTTGGCGGGTTTTATCCTCGGAAAGGGGGGTGGCGCTGCGCTGAACGGCTTGAAGAATTCACTTCCGCTGGAAGTAGACGATGATGGGGTCCCATCCGCAGGTTCCAGGGTAGGAAGCGGCAAAATGCTGGCGTTCTGTAGCACATGCGCGTTGTGAATCACGAAAGGCCGGTTGAACTCTTGTTGTCCCGCTGGTATCAGCAGCAGGCTGGCGACGATCTGCACGTAGAAGACAAACGGATGAGCCATCTGCGTGTGAGCCCTGCTGCCGTGCCCTTTGGAATGCGGTGGCGCGTTGGCGGGTTTTATCCTCGGGAAGGGGGGTGGCGCTGCGCTGAACGGCTTGAAGAATTCACTTCCGCTGGAAGTAGACGATGATGGGGTCCCATCCGCAGGTTCCAGGATAGGAAGCGGCAAAATGCTGGCGTTCTGTTGCACATGCGCGTGGTGCATCACGAAAGGCCGGTTGAACTCTTGTTGTCCCGCTGGTATCAGCAGCAGGCTGGCGACGATCTGCACGTAGAAGACAAACGGATGAGCCATCTGCGTGTAAGCCCTGCTGCCGTGCCCTTTTTTTTTCATGCACTATACGAGTGTTTGAAGGCATACCTGAATAGTATTGAAGTCTGGTTGAACCAAATTAATTTATCACTTAATGTCAGCAAATGTGGTGTGTTGGTATTTCCCCCCGACACTCCTTTGTACATCTCGCTACTATACCGCTCCACTCCTTTTCCGCATGTGGAGACGGTTAAATACCTAGGCGTTACTTATGATCAAAGCTTGGACTGGCGACACCATATTAAGAATAATGTTGATAAAGGGGAACGTGCTCTGGGCCGGTTGACAGGTGTTGCCAATAAAAAGTTTAGCATGCGTCGTGACACGTTACTGTCGCTCTATACGGCTTATATGAGACCGATTCTGGAATTTGGTTGCGTATTGTTCTCTGGTAGCGCAAACTACAAGCTGCAGCCATTACCTTTACTTGAAAGGCGTGCCCTACGGTTATGCCTCGGGCTCCCAAAATCAGCTTCAAACGCCGTACTTTATCGAGAAGCCCGTATCCCCGATCTCTTTTCCAGCTTCCAACTTCAAATGGTGCGTACTTTTCTCAGGTTTTTTGACCCGGCCCCCTGCGTTCGTAGTCCCATTTTTCTATCCCAACCACACCTGTTTTTCACTAATCATTGGTCACGCTATCAGATTCCGGAAGTTTGGTTCACGCAGAATCTGTTAGCCCCCCTTCAGGTTAATCTGATCTCCTTGCAAAAAAGTTCCAGATACGCAGGCTGACCCCGTCTTCTATTATGACCATATTTTCCCGTCCCATGCGAAACATATGCCAAAAATATCCTAAATGGTCTCCTTTCTGAACACCTACAGAATTTTCCTCTTCATACTGTTGTCTCCACTGATGCCTCCGGCAGCTCTGCGAAGGAGGCGGTTGGTATCTATTTGCAGGAGCTGGCTTGGAGCTATTCCGTTCGTATCCCAGATTATACTCCTATATTCTTCGCAGAGTTTATGGCCATTGGTTTAGCTCTTCTCAAACTTCCTAGGCATGAAGCACGGGTTCTTATTCTTGCAGACTGCCTTTCAGTTCCAGTCTCTCTCCAAAATTCGGGAAAATCTTTATTGAATCGTTCGCTTAGGTTTTTTGTTCCGCGCAGTGCGTGAGATCCGTTTCGTCTGGGTAAATGGGCATTCGGGCGTCTATTTTACCGAGTTGGCTGATTTATTGGCAAGGTCAGCTATCAGCGCTCCTGTAATCTATCCCGTCCCTCACCTCATTCTATTAGAAACTTGACGTTTCCAGAGCTTCCAACATATTTCAGCCAAACTGAGTGAGCTATTGTTCAATACCGCGGATTTTATCAACTTTAAAAGTTCCCATGGAATATCCGGTGGTGAAAATCAACTCTTTGTGAGGTGTCAATGAAACTTCTGCGATGCAGAATCCCTCACTTAAATTTGTACTTATGCAGATGTGGGTTCGCTGCGACAAACCTTTGTGTATCATGTGGGCTAGTTTAAACAATAGATCATTTTCTCCTCTCTTGCCGGCGGTTCGCAGTTCAGAGAAAACAGTATTTAGAGGTCCCTCTTTCGAGGTTAGGACTCCCACTGTCTCTTCCAGTTATTCTCTCGTTCGGTGCGAGCGCAAAGGGATTCCCGTTAAGCAGTGTCTGCGGCTACCTTCATGATTACTTATGTGCAACTGATCGATTACCTTGTTAGCTGTATACAAAATTTTGTCGCATGTCTAAAAATGCTCGATTCTATTCCTGGTAATTCATATTTCTTTAATTATTTTGACTGTTTCAAATTTTATAGAGATTAAGCCTTCTCACACCTAATTCTCCCCGCGCAAATACTTATCTACTGAACCTAGGCCAATCCCCCAGCGTGGATATGTGCCATGCTTACTAAGAAGAAGAAGAAGAAGAAGAAGAATCCAGCCAAAGCTCTTTGGCAGCAAGACCTTCGCCTTTCAACCTTAATGAGCCATGTCGAGCGATAAAGCAGAGGCTACCTGCGTCTGGAAGGACCAGTTGGTCTTTTCTAAGGCTTGCACATCGATGGGACCTGAAGACAGGTGCTGGCTCATCACCGAACTACCTGCCTGGAACCACGTACTATGTGGGCTCGCGTACGAGCTTGTTGAGACTCTTCCTGGAAATCTCAGCCTGCAGTGCCTGCCCTACGGGGATGTAGACAGAGGTCCTATCGCAGCTGTACGCGAGGCAGCTTCCATGGTATCGCGGCCTTTTCAGCATCACCGCTGCATCAACGACCTGCCCGTTGTGTGCACAACTGATGCGAAGGAGACTACTCTGAAGGAGACTACTCTGAAGCGTGTTCCTGTACCTACACGCCTTCGACCAGCGTCTGGACGGGACGCCATTCGCAACGTTCGACACCTTGAGGTGAAGACATTCCGTGCCGAAATTCTCCACACACTCGGCTGCAGCTGCATTCCGGAGGAATTCATCGTTGGTGTTTGTGACCTGGAAGAGCTCAAGATCAACTCCGCCGGTGGTGAGTTTGAAGCAGGACTTACCAAGCTTTTGCGGCGCAACTCTTGTTCTCTCAAGGCCGTAGAGATCGCCGGCATGAATATTTCGCCACGCTTGGTTGACTCTATGCAGTGTCTGAAGAGGTGCGAGTCGCTGGTGCTATCGTTTTGAAGAAACGAAGAAGACAGCCACTACAGCACACATATATTTTCAATGCTGGTGCAGAGCTTGGCGGCTGTAAAGATTTTCAGCCTTCATCCATTCATTGATTCAGAGTGGAATATTTCCGCCGTAGTCGATGCTCTTCAGAGCAGCGTAACTCAGCCTAAACCAGAATTGTACATGTACCAAAGCACCAGCTGGGCCAGGAAGTTCGCTGCGCACGGAGTCAGCACCAGCGTCAAGAATCTGCGGATCAGCTTCCGCTGTGCTAACGCAACGTGCGGAGATGTTCTGGCATCGGAATTGCGCAAAAACGCTTCCCTTCCCGAGCTGGACTTGAGAGCTGATGTCGACGACGAGTTCATGATCTGAATCGCGGAGTCCCACTCGCAAAACGCCACGCTGGACACGCTGGTGTTCACGAGCGCTACGGTGTACGCACGCGGCGTTTTGGCACTGTGCGTTGCGCTGCGCACCAACAACACACTGAAGCAACTGTTGTCCTCTACCTTCAAAGCTTCTATTCCGGAGACGACACCATACATCTATTACTTTACTATTAGTTGTGACATATGTTGTGATAATTTGCGGACAAACTTACATATTTTGCTTATACTCTGATCCTTAGTCTCTGAATGGCGCGCTCTGTTCGTCATTACAGTTCTTCAAGTGATTAAACCAGTATGATTTTAAGAGGCTATGACTTGACCATTTTGTTCCATTCTTAGCCCGTAAAACTGGCGGACGCTTAAGCTTCGCATTTAAAATTGGAACGCGACAGCGTGTTGCAGCGCTGCCAGGGAATCCACGGAACGCCACCGCCCGTTGGACGCGACGGCTTGCCCGTTACACAAATCGCTCTGCTATGTACGGTGAAACGGACGCGCGGTGCTGAAAACCACATAGAAGCGCTGCCAGGCGCCTTCCCGAAACGTGCGGAACTCAAGTTGCAGTCGTAGTCAGTCGGCACATCTTTCTCGTCAAACCCGATGCCACGAACGCTAGCATAGCGTCCGCGTCAAACGAACGGGCAGCAAGAAGTAAGCTTCGCGGTGACGCGCCTTGGATGTGCGATCATAGAAATTATTCCACAGAAACAGAGGAAAAGGGGCAGCATTTTCATCGATAAAACATACAGCCCGCCGAAACAGAGGAAAGCCGAACTCCGAGAGCTTTTTCAAGGCGCCAGAAAACTGGCAAATGGCAACACGCTAGTCGTCTTAGGCAATTTTATTGCCCGAGATAAAAGCTGGGAATACAAGAATTTCAATGTTAAAGGAAAGACATTAGCGGAAGCGGCAGATACTGCAGGCTACAATTTACTCACTGACGCAGAGACTCCGACCAGAATAGGCAACAGTGTCAGTACCGACACCTACCCGGACCTCACCTTCATTAAGGGTCCGGGACAGGTGCAATGGGAAAACCTGATGGAAAATCTGGGGAGTGACCACTACATTATCAAAACCCAAGTGGCCCCCGACCGACTCAAGCGGCAACTAGGCACGGCTAAAATCACAGACTGGGACGCCTTTAGGGAAGCATGCGACGAACACCTCATCAAAGGAGGGATTCAGTCGATTGAAGAATGGGGAAACATACTCAAGCAAAGGCAAAATGAGCACACCAAAGAGATCAAGAGAACAACACAGACACCCGAAGTAGACGCCAGGGTCCTTAGGCTATGGGAAGCTAGACGTGGTCTAGTCAAGAGGTGGAAGAAACAAACACAACAAAAAGCTTAAACTTAAAATAGCATAAATTACAACGAAAGCAGAGGAGTACGCATTACAGATGGCGAAAACGAACTGGCAGCAATTCAGCGATTCCCTAAACGATACTCTGAGCACAGCTAGGACATGGCATATGCTGAAAGCGCTCATCGATCCGACCAAAACCAAAGCAGAAAACAATGAAGCAATATACCGATTAATCCACCAGTTCGAAGGAACCGATGAGGAACTCCTGGACAAAGTGCGCATCAAGTGCTTCGGGGACACAAACCCGAGAACCTATGCAAGAGATTATCGGGGGAAAGGAAATACAAACCTAGTTCGACTCATCACACTAGAATAATTCTATGCAGGAATTCGAAGCACAACTAGGAATACGGCAGCGGGTGCGGTCAAAATCAACAACGCACTCATCCGCAACCTCAGTGACGAGCTAATCGCAGAATTAACCGATTTCCTCAACAAGCACTGGGCAGCGGAGACCGTTCCCGAGGATTGGAAGCATGCAGAGGTAGTTATGATTCAAAAACCGGGTAAAAAGCTACAAATCGAAAACCTAAGACCCATATCCCTCACATCGTGCCTCGGCAAGCTGTACGAGAGAGGTAACATTAAGGCTACAACAATACATGGAGGAACACGAACTCTATCCACACAGTATGTTCGGATTCAGGGCGAAGCTGTTGGCCCAGGACGTACTTCTTCAAATCAAAGAAGGAGTTCTAAGTAACATCCCTAGGGACGGAGAGAACGTAATAATAGCACTGGATATCAAAGGAGCTTTTGAAGTCATCCTGACAGGCCTGGACGACCTGAACTGCGGCAGGAGGGTCTTCGGTTACGTCAAAGCTTTCCTCTCCGATAGAAAAGCGGCGATAGCGCTGAGAGAACTCCGCTCGGAGAAGTTCCACACCCCTAACAAGGAGACTCCCCAGGGCTCGATCATCTCACCTACGCTTTTTAAAGTTGCAATGATCAGCCTTGCAAAACAACTTAAGGAAGTCGAAGTAATACACCATGCCATATATGCCGACGACATCACCATCTGGACAAATACGGGCTCACTAAAAGAAAAGGAAGAAAGACTACAGGAGGCCGCGACCTGCGTAGAGAACTACGTAAACGCGAGTGGGCTAGCATGCTCCACCGAAAAATCAGAACTTCTCAGAGTCTGGAGAGGGAAACAAAACCGCACAGTCCCGAACAGCGACGAGCTCAGGCTCAACGTCGACCCAGAGGGAAAACCAATATCAGAGAAAACACTCATAAGAATCTTGGGCATGTGGATACAATCATACCAACGGTGTACACATGCACTTGCTCTACTCAAAGCTTCCACCTTACAAGTTGCCCGCATGATCACGCACGTCTCCCATAAACGCTCGGGCATGCGGAAAGAAGACACGCTAAAGCTGGTCAGGAGCCAGGTGATCAGCCGAGTCACCTACAGTCTTCCATACTACAACCCAATCAAAAGCGAAATCAAACAGATTGATGCGATTATACGCAAAGCATACAAAACAGCACTAAATCTACCGCAATGCACATCCAGAGAGAAGCTTTTAGCACTAGGACTTCGTAACAAATTTGAAGAAATGAGAGAGGCACAACACGTCGCCCAGTTGCAGAGACTACAGCAGACTCCGTCTGGCAGGGAGCTTCTGCAGAAGTTTGGATGAAACGAACTAATACAAGAAATCCAGCGAAACGCGACTATCCCGGACGGCATACGGGGCACAATTAGAGTGACCCCTATCCCCAAGAACATGGACCCCAACCTACACGAAGAACGCAGAAAGGCGAGAGCCGAGTACATCAAAAATCACTAGCCCCCCAGGCAAGAATGATGTATGTGGACGCAGCCTCATACTCCAGAAGGACGGGACAAAACAACCCCAACGCGGTAGCGGCTGTGATAAACTCAGACATGCTGGAAATCATCAGCGCGTCGCTACGGGACTGCACGGTAGTCGAGGCTGAAGAAGTGGCCGTCGCTCTAGCGGCAGCGGAGGGCTACCAGACTAAGCGATCCTTAACAATACTAACCGACTCTCAAACGGCATGCCGAATCTTCATGTTAGGCAGAATAGGTCACAGAGCGCTCCGCATACTCCGCTCTGGGGACCGACCCAAACAAAGCACAGAAGAAGAAGAAATAATAAAACACACGATAGTAGGAACGCCAGGACACGCGGGAGTGGAAGGCAACCTAGCGGTCGACAGGGTAGCTCGAGGGTACACTTTTTACCGAGCTCCCCCCACAAGCGACCTCGAGGAAGCCGAGCCTGTCCCTAGAGATTACTCGGCAAACTGAAACCACTACAAGGGCTGCAGGAAACGGTACCCCCCACAACATAAATCTCTCTCCAGGGAAGACGCCGTCGCCTGGAGGCTGCTGCAGACGGGCTCATACCCGAATCTAAATACACTCAACAAAATACAACCCACACAATACACAGACAAATGCCCATGGTGCAATGGAACACCCACGCTCTAATCACATAACGTGGGCCTGCCAGAAAATAGAGGTGGCACCAAAAATACCAAACTCGAGTGCGGAGCAATGGGAAGGAATGCTCTCCAGCGACCATCAGGACGTCCAACTTGGGCCAATCCGGAGAGCACAGCTGGCAGCGGCATCCAGCGGAGCCCTGGACTAGGGGCACACGACCATTGCTAAGACGACGGACGACACACCTGACTCCGCCAAATTGCTCACCTCCTCTCTAGAGCTCAATAAACGTTTTCCTTCCTTCCTTCCTTCGCGGTGACGCGCCTTGGATGTGCGCTGCGTTGTTTGCCGCTCACCGTGTGATTCCTGCGTCCCCGATCCAGGGTGCCTCGGTCCTCACACGGGGCCCTTAACGCAGTCGCGTTAAAACAGTGACAAATTCTGCTCGTTTCCGCGGCTACTAACCCGTGTCTCATGAAGCTGAACATCAAAATGGCCGCTTTAATCTTTGCCTTTTAGGACATCCCCTACTGTTATTCTGGGGCCTTCCGAACTCATCGGTGCTAGCGCAGGAGCCATTTACGAGCCGGATTTTAAAGCGCGTATGAATAGCAGGCAATAAATGTCAGAATGTTCGCACACATTCTCACTGAGCTTCGTAGCTTCCTCTGAAACGAAGGTGAAAATATGTGACCTTCGCTACTGGTAGTCGACAGATGACGCTAGCTGGCGTTCAGCGTGCTCGTATTAGAGTGCGACAACATCTACCCTAAAGGCAGCTTATGAAAAAAAGACAAGCACTCATCAAGAATGAAGGAACAAGGCATGAAATTAAGTTTTCCCTTTGTCGCTTTATTATGTAGCTCGTGATCGGCAATCTAGCTTGTCTAAGACAATGAAGGTTAACACATGTGCTGGCCTTTGCCACGTTCTAATAAGTGACTGGTTAGTAATACGGAAGCAATTACTCACTGGCATTCCCCAAACGCAGCATCACGGCTGCAAAGAAAAGCTATACAGCTTCGACAGAAAATTCGCACTTAAAAAAAATCGTCCTGCTCCGGGATTCGAACACGGAACCACCTCTTTTAAAGGAGCGGTCGCTCTACCGACTGAACTAAATTTGACCAAGTCGCTTGCCGTTACTTTCTACGTTTAAAAAAAAATGTAATGTGAACATGCCTGAACTTTCTCGCTCTTTTTATTATTTGTAGTTTGTCTTTCTTGTGAAATTGGTTTCGGGGAAGGGTGATGACTGGGTCCTTTTAGTTTGGGCAGAAAACTTCGAATATGGAGACAATTTTATCTAAACATTCGCTTGCTCTGCGCCCAGAGCAGCCTTCGGCCGTTTTTCTTGCATACAAAAAATTTTTACGATACATTTGAGAACTTGACATTTCGAAATTCAGAGCAATGCCAAGTTGAGCGCTCTTCACCTCATATACTGTCGTCTGCTGATCTCGCACGGTACTGCTTTGTCCGTATTGGAGTGATTTCTTCATGCATTAACAGAAAACGTAGTACGTGCATATGCCACATACGTTGCTTTTTAGGTGCTTTAAGTGTCTGTATTGATTAAGCAGCAATCAATCAGGTAAATGTTTCTGATGAAAGCACTATTCCTGCTAACAAGGATGTTGCTGGTTATTTCCTCTCTGATTAACACAATATAGCGACGGCGCAGTGCAGTTCTGGGTAGACGATATTGTTGCTAACTTGTGTCCAATTACTGACGATGGTCGGGAGAGTGTCACGTTTTACAGACGTTAGCACCTTAATGCCGCGTTCCCACTTGAAATTGCAACTGTACAGCGCTCGACGTTCCAGCTGCTAATTACTCCGTGAGGTTTAGAAGGAGAAATGAAGTAGCGTGTATTGATCAGGCGACAATCACGTGAGCACCAGCAGAAGGGAGCAGCGGTGACGTGTGCAGGAGGGAAGGCAAAAGGAGCAAGAAACATGTGCCGCAATCAAATGAGAAACAGGAGCAGTGGAAATGCAGGTTTTTATCTAGGATATAATTATCACCGACCCACACTGTCATATGGTAGGCAGTATTTTTAAAAATCAGGCTTGCAGAACCTGTTTTTATTTTCAGAAAGATAACGATTAAGCGGATAACCCTGTAGATGTTAGTAATTTCTTTTACTTCGAGCACATTAGTGTTAGGGCTTAATGTTGAGCGCTTGACGTGCTTTTCTGTTTTTGAACAGTCTGTCTGTGCTCACTAGACGGTACTTGTAGGCATGCCCGCTAGAGTAACCACGCCGAAACTGCTTGACGTCCTTCCTATAGAACCGCATGCATGTGCGTGTTGGCCGTGGACTGTGCGCTGTTATCTCAAAATGCGGGTTCTGGATAACTGTAGAAACTGACGGGTTCCCCTAGGAAAAAATAATTTTTTGTACAAAGATTTTAAGGTATAATGACCAAACTCTAGCGAGCGTTCACCTTTTTTTACGTTTCGTTTCGCTATTTGTCGTCCTCAATTCGCTACATGCTCATAGAGAGCCTTGTAACCATACAAGATCTGCGACATAGATCTGTCATGACGTGTCATCGTGGCGAATGCTGATCGACAGGCGTTTTCGTTTATCTCAGGCAGATGGTGCAACAAAATATTGATGTTGAAAAACTTATTAGTCTATCAGCGCTCTGAGGACATCATCGGCGCTTTATGGACATTGCAAGTCGTACTTAACTTCGTATAGACCTTCTTATTATCTTTTTCTAGGGCATGACAGCGTTACGCCACCCAGTCGTTAAGTCCAGCAACATCACCGGCGCGTTGAGTACAGCCGACGCTTGTGCTCTCCGGAGAGGAAAGAAGCCGCGTTCACGACAGCCAAGCCTGCCGTGTGTTTTTTGTTACCTAATCCTTACTTTGTTATCGACATATGAGCAGGCGCCTTCGTTTGTCGTTTGCTCGGAGGCCGCCTGGCACATTCTTCTGAGGATGCAATAATGCTCCCGTTCGCGTTATCTCTGAAGCCAGAATTCTTATAGCACAAAATGAATACCAGGCGCATTGTGCGAAACGGGGTGAAGGGGAATATTGAGGCACCATATGAGGGCCTCATAATGCACTACATACACAGTCCGCACGTTTATTGGCTGGTCTGCGCTTGCACGCAAAAACGGGTGTGAATCTTTTTTTAATTGGGTGACAAAATTTAACACTAATTTACAGGCCCCTATAGAAATGATGTTTATGAAAGCAAGGCAGCAAAAGGACCAGTGTGCTTTAATGCTGTTACAGTAGTTCACCCTACAAGTTGTGAAAAGCTTCCAAGAATTTCAATCGATGCATACACACCTTGCCTCAGCTACTCCATCTAGTACAAACACAATGGATATGCAGCGTGTGTTCTCGTTTGGCGCTCATATACTCTTAATGCCAGCAGACGCACTGTTGAAGTGGGGAACACTGACTCGCTGAAGCAGAGCTGTGATGGGTTTAAATAAGAATAATACATTAAAAAGGCACAGCTACTTCCATGGCTTCCAAAGCTGTCGTTCCTGGTCGCGAAATAAAATTCTACGGGCAGCGAACGGCCCTACGTGCGTTTCGTGGGCGCAGTTCTGTCTTTCTGTCTTTGCTTTTTTTACATTTTGCGTTTGATGTCAATGGCTTCAGGCGTTGTCCAAGCAGTGCGGAAAGGTGAATTTTCGAAGGCGTGACCATCGCCCATCAGCGCGATTTCCCGGAGCGATGTTTCCTTGACCTTAGGAGAGCTCTTCGACGTCTTTTCTTCGAACATGAGGGCACTGAAGCAGGGAACCGACGAATACGGAGGCGCCAATTTCGACGCGGACGTAGCGTGACTTCTGGCTTGAACTTCGCTTTCACGCTTCTGTGTTAAGAAGTACGTACTGTGATAAGTTTTTCATCAGTTTTCGAAGATAGAAAAAAGTGCACGAATCCCCAATTAAACCAGTTAGATTCTGTATGCTCAAGCACCTGCTTCGCATATACTGGGAAAGAAGAATACCCTAAAATATTTGTTTTAGGCCATGATTTTGAGTTGTTAATGATGACTGAATTGCCGCTTGTTTTGAGAGTTCCTGCGCCTAAGGCACTTCTTTCACAAGAAGATATGAAGGTAACGGAACCAGGACGTCATGTGCTCGTTGTTAGTTCTTCTGAACAAACGCAGAGTGAGAGAGAGAAAGAGAAGAGCGGAAAGGCAGGAAGGTTAACCAGGCGATGCCCAGTAGGCTACCCTACACGTGGGGAGGGGAACACAGAGAAAAAAATGAAAAGAGCGTCAACGAAATGAGTTTTTCACTGAACAAACGCAAAATTTTATTGGCGTAAAGACCTTGTCTTTCATAACTCTTTGCGGGTGCAGGCAATTAATTGTTTTAGTCGAAAAACACGGGTGCAATCCAGAGTTAATTTAGAACTTTCTCCCTTCTTTATCGGTTTGTTGTAGTAAACAAGTATTTTTCCGCGATGTGCCAGAGATTCTTCGTTTCTTAAGGACGGAATCTCAAAACAGGGCAAAGTGCCATCACTTCGATGCATTTAGGTCAACAATGAACAAAAAGCATAGCGACAGTGGTCCTCCATTGCAGACGTTAAGTGAATGTTCTAGAACGCAATTTTGGTAACGGTATCCTTCTGTCCTTCATTCTAAGTTCGCTCTTTTAGAGGAGATCAACGAAGCAAGGTTTGTCCGGAGGCTGCAACGCCAGGTGGTCATTACCGTGGAAAACCTGTCAAGGGGTGCAGGCCACCCTCATACACTACTGTGGGAATACCCTCAACCCATGGCAGTGCCCTCCCCCCCTACACAACCCATTCCCCTCATCATGGGAGGCCGCTCTGCGAGATGCACATCCAGCTGGACAAACATGGCTAGTGGACAGCGCTCTCCGTGAAGCCCAGGTACGGCGACTCTTTGGGCAAGTGTGAGTCCTCCCTTGAGGACCTCGTTTTATTTTGTTTTGCTTCAAGATAAAGTTGTTACCACCTCCACCACCCGTGCAGATCACGTTATTAGTCACGAAGAGGGGACACCCTAGCATTTCCTTGAATTCCCGGCAACCTTTAAAACCCAGCGGTTTTCTCGAGAAACAAACACACCTCTTTGTCTTCTGCTTTGACATTTCAACACTAGAATCTTAGCCTAAGGCAAGAGAGGTTTTTCAGCGAAATACCAGAAGTTACCTGTTGTGTTCTGAAAACGTCTTTACGCGAAAATTCACCACATTGTGATGCTCGCAGTAGATTTCTTCTGAAAAAAGTACCACCGATTAATCTCGAGGACCACGAGCAGAAATTTGGCTCCAGATACAAGTATTTCATTTCATTTCATTTTCATTTGTTCATAATCTTGCCATACAAACTATCAACAACTGAACCCATAGCCAGAGGCTGTGTTGCGTGGCTGGGTCATCAGTTCGCCTTCGGCGCAACTACATGTTCTGGTTTATCATAATACAAAACAAGTGTACTGCAACTTAATTTAGACATCGTTTCTCCTCGTGTGCCAGGGCGCAGCTTAACGGCCTGCGGATGGACGCTCTGGTAAGAGCAAGATGTACAACCGGACATGAATATAGGAGTGAGCTTACGGGCATTTCATGAAGTCGTGGAGAATAAAAGCGTGTCCACCTTGCGCTGTGGCTGCATGTTGCGTGCATATAGGGACTGTTTCAGGTTAGTCATTTGACTAAGACCAGTTCTGTTTGTACCAGAACAAAACACCAGAGGAATATTATAAGTGAAGTGCGCGAGAATACACAAAAGCCCAGGACAGGAGGCGGAATGAAGGTATTCACACTGAATTATTCACTGCGCTAGTAATAGGCGCTCAGAATAGGGACATTTCACGAAAGGGTGATTAGGAGAGCTGCGACAGCAACTGTTAGTCTGCGAAAACGAAGAAACAAGGAGAATAGCAGAGCCTAACTATTGAACTCGAAATAGGCAGCAGCGTTCATTGGGTAAAAAATCTCTCCCGATCAATCATTAACCGCCTCCTCCAGCGTGGCAGGATGGGCGCGTTGCCGCGGAACTGACTGACCGACTGATGATACTGAGAGGAAAAAGGAAAAGGAAAATGCATGGGCCTGCCTACTGGCTCAAGCCGAGCCACGCTTGCTGCCGCGTGCTGAAAGTAGGAGGGGGTAAAGGATAGGAGAGTAATGAGTTAAAGAAAAGACGCGGAGCTCTAATACGCCCCGCCCGATCCCGGAGGCAGTGATATGCCGGGCAGACCAGTGCCAGAGTGTTTCAAATCAAGCACTCCGCCATTATCTAAACATAAGTTTAATATCTTAGGTCCAGGGACCCGCTGCTGATATTAAATCAGGTATCACCGCCACCTCTCAACGTTACAGACGCCAAGGCGCGTCAGCTGTCAGCGCTTCGGGAATGGCAGGAAGCGAGACGACAACGACGAAGTAACAGTGCTACAATGGCGCGAATATCAAGACGGCTGGATTTTTAATGTTTTATTAATTTTTCAATAATATTTTTATTCTTACAATTATCATTATCATTTACTACTTGGCTATAAACATCAGTCTCGATCTCCTGCGTGCGTTCTGCACTTACCGTTTCATTTCGTTGTTCTTTTTTGTTTTGTTCTTCCGTCCTTACCATTCATTTTAATTTCATCCAGGAAATATTTACTTCAAAAACTCCCTATGCCCCCCAATTCTTGGCCAATCCCCCTATGTGGGCGTGTCCCGTAGTACGAGGACAAGAAGAAGAAGCCTTTGCGGGGAATCCGGCAAAAAAGTTTGGCATGCGTCGTGACACGTTACTGTTGCTCTATAAGGCTTATATGAGACCGATTATGGAATTTGGTTCTGCCTTGTTCTCTGGTAGCGCAAACTACAAGCTGCAGCTATTAGCTTTACTGAAAGGCCTGCCCTACGGCTATACCTTGGGCTCCCAAAATAAGCTTCAACCGCTGTCCTTTATCTGGAAGCCCGTACCCCCGATCTCTTTTCGCGCTTCCAACTTCTAACAGTGCGTACGGTCCTCAGGTCCTTTGACACGGCCCCCGGCGTTCGTAGTCCCATTTTTCTATCCCAACCAAACCTGTTTTTCACTAATCATTGGCCACGCTATCAGCTTCCGTAAGTTAGGTTCACACAGAATGTGTTAGCACCGCTTCAGGTTAATCTGATCTCCTTGCAACAAGTTGCAGATACGCAGGCTGACCCCGTCTTCTATTATGACCATATTTTCCCGTCCCATGGGAAACATATGCTCGCAAATATCCTAAATCGTATCCTTTCTGAATACCTACAGAATTTTCCTCTTCATACTGTTGTCTCAACTGATGCCTCCGGCAGCTCTGCGAAGGAGGCGGTTAATATATATTCGCAGGAGCTGGCCTGGAGCTATTCCGTTCGTATCCCAGATTATACTCCTATATTCTTCGCAGAGTTTATGGCCATCGGTTTAGCTCTTCTCAAATTTCTTAGGCATGAAGCACGGGTTCTTATTCTTGCAGACTGCCTTTCAGTTCCAGTCTCTCTCCAAAATTCGGGAAAATCTTTATTGAATCGTTCGCTTAGGTTTTTTGTTCCGCGCAGTGCGTGAGATCCGCTTTGTCTGGGTACCTGGGCATTCGGGCGTCTATTTTAATGAAGTGGCTGATTTATTGGCAAGGCCAGCTCTCAGCGCCCCTGTAATCTATCCCGTCTCTCACCTCATTCTGTTAGAAACTTCACGTTTCCAGCGCTTTCAACGTATCTCAGCCAACCTGAGTGAGCTATTGCTCAATACAACGGATTTTAGCCACCTAAAGTTCCCATGGAATATCCGGTGGTGTAAATCAAGGCTTTGTGAGGTGTCAATGACGCTTCTGCAATGCAGAATCCCTCACTTAAATTTGTACTTATGCAGATGTGGGTTCGCTGCGATAAACATTTGTGTATCATGTGGGCAAGTTGAAACAATAGATCATTTACTCCTCTCTTGTCGGCGGTTCGCAGTTCAGAGAAAACAGTATTTAGATGTTCCTCTTTCGAGGTTAGGACTCCCATTGTCTCTTCCAGTTATTCTTTCGTTCGGTGCGAGCGCAAAGGGATTCCCGTTAAGCAGTGTCTGCGGCTACCTTCATGATTACATATGTGCAACTGATCGATTACCTTGTTAGCTGTATACAAAATTTTTTCGCATGTCCAAACATTCTCGATTCGATTCCTTGTAATTCATAATTCTTTATTTCATTTGACTGCTTCAAATTTTATAGATATTTAGCCTTCTCACGCCTATTTCTACCCGCGCAAATACTTATCTACGGAACCTTCGCCAATCCCCCTGCGTGGGTATGTGCCATGCTTACTAAGAAGAAGAAGAAGAAGAAGAAGGAGAAGACCGGCTGGCTCACAGTGGGCTCTGCTCTGCTCTGCTGGGAACGATCGGCTAAGTTTCGGGTGGCTGATTGTGGCATTTTCTCTCTGCGTCTTTGTGCGGTAAGGCAGTAAGCCCGGGCTATGTCCACCCAGTCTCCCGGCCAGGGGAGTTCCCTCTGGTCGGCTTCTCTGTCAACTGATCTCCTACCGTTGGAAGCTTTTTTGCGCAGTGGTGTCGGCAGTATCCCTGTCGCGCTGGTGCCTAGGGATGGTGGTGCTATCAGGATGAACAACCCTGGTGCTGTTCGGGCTGCTCTCCAGTCGGCGACTTCTCATTATGAGTCAATCTCAGAGGTTCGCCAGTTTGGACGCGGTGGGATTCTGTGCAGATCGCCAGACCTCGCCTGCGTAAGATTTACTAAACTCCTCATCCTTTGCCTCCCTTCGGGTAAGTTCTTTCATCCCTTCTCATCTGGCGTGCACGAAAGGTATTGTACGAGGTGTAGAATCTTCCCTGTCTCCGGCAGAGACTCTTGAGCTTCTGTCGGCTGCAGGTGTTGTTGCTGTGCACCGCTGTAGCCTGGATGTAAACAACGTGCGGATGCCCACTGAATCAGTGATTGCTACCTTTGCCGACACTTCATGCCCCTCTGAAATCAAGGCATGGCCTCTCATTTTTCGGGTAGACCCATTATCATCTCGGCCTCTGCAGTGTAACAACTGCTGGTGCTATGGACATAGCGCTGTCGGTTGCAAATCCAACTTGAGGTGTTGCAACTGTGGGGATGGTCATTCAACAATCACCTGCACTGAGAAGAATGAGATGTGTTGCCTTTGCGGTGGTGCCCACTCTGAAAACTACTCAAATTGTCCCTCTCGAGCTCAGGAAATTCAAATTCTGTAAATAATTGACAGGAAACGCTGTTCGCGCCGTGACGCTATTTCAGGGGTCAAAGAACGTGCCCACGGTTATGCCGGTGTGACCGCTCGGCAAGGTGTCATGATAGACTCAACGCTGTTCCAGGCAATTGCGGCTGCTGTGGAGGCTTCGATGTCTAAAATGGTAGAAAAGATTGTCGCAAGTGCGTCGGAGTGCTTTACAAATGTTCTAGCGACTCAGATTACACATGCCGTGCAGGCTAGTTTGCACATCTTTCGACAGCAATTCCCTCTCCTCTTATCCGGTCTCAAATTCCAGTAGCATCACAACCCCAGGAACAAACTTCTGTCACTTCCGCTGTACCTACCTCGGGTACTTCGAGGGATGTTGATATAATGTATGATTCCGAGATTTTGGAGCCTGATGCGCGGCTTCTTAAGCGCAGTGGGTCCCCCATGTCTCATTCGTTGTCTTCTCAGGGCACCCAGCCCAAATCAAAGAAGCAGCAGCTTGGCACTAAACCCAAGGATACCATTTTGGAGCAGGCAGTTGCTGCTGCTAGACTTTCGCAATCATAGCGTCGTTGGGAGTTCTGCAGTGGAACTGTCGCTCTATTCTTTCCGCTTCCACAGATTTACACGGCCTTTCTACTCAGCTTAATCCGGATGTCACAATTCTGCAAGAAACGTGGCTTTCAACCGACAAACATTTTCATATCAAAAATTACCGGTCATTTCGCCTAGACCGCCAGTCAAGAGGCGGGGGTTTACTAACTTTAGTCTCTTCAAAATTTTGCCACAGGGCTGTGGTATGTTTTCAACAAATGTCTCCTGACTGTGAGATTTTGGCAATAGACTTTGTACTTCCTGGGTGCTCGCCATTTTCAATAGCAAATTGTTATTTCCCCAATAGAGTCCAGGATGTTAGACCTCTAGACTTTTTACTCGCAAACTGTAAAAACCCAGTTCTCGTGGCTGGGGAATTCAATTCTCACCATGTTTCGTGGGGTTTTAGGACTTATACATGCGGCAAGCGCTTTTGGGACTGGGTTTCTGATCACAACCTGATGTGCTTAAATTCAGGATCAGCCACTTATCTTCGCTCACACACTCAATGTGTTTTAGATCTAACGTTCATTAGTCCTGGAATTGGCGTAGCGAATTGGTCGACAGTTGATAGCGGCACCTCAAGTGACCATATGCCTATTCATTTTGATATCATATGTCGTGTTACTCCGGCGTCTTCTCAGTTGCGGTCACATGTAAATTATGACAGATTTCAGACGGCGTTGCGCTCAGCCCTTGCTTCAGTGTCTAACATCGCCGAGGTCCACCAGTCAGCAAGCATATGTCTGGCTATTGAGGAAAGCCGTAAAAAGTCGGAGTTCCTGGTGAGGCCAACAAAAGTGAATTCTTCTAACTGGTGGAATGCGGACTGTACAAGAGATTACAGGCGGAGGAAGGCAGCATGGAAAAAGCTTCTTCATAACCAATGTCCGAATAACTGGAGTGATTATAAATTTATTGCAGCCACCTTTAAACGCAAAGTTTCTCGCGCAAAGGAAAAATATGACTCAGAACACTACGATTATCTTTCAAAGGCGGGCAACCGTCGTGCACTATTCGGTTTTCTACGGTCTAGGAAACAGCTCATGTCCTCTCATAATTTTCAGTCATTAGTTATGTCACCTGTAGAAGCTATCCAGGCGGTTGAATTAATAGCCACAGGTCTGCAAAAGCGGTTCTCGTCTTTACTACCCATGCGACCATTGTTGTTTGCACCAGTCGTACCAAATAATAATGCCTCACAAGTAAATCTATCAGAGCTTTCACAAGTTGTCCAGAGATTGCCAGCTGCTGCTCCTGGCCCTGATGGTGTTACCACAAAGATGCTCAAGATTCTATTTGAAGAGTCTCCCATCTCCTTATTGCACCTAATAAACAACTCTCTCAAACACGTTTGGATACCTTCTGAGTGGAAGCTGTCCAAGGTGATCCCTTTACTTAAACATCAGGGTGGAGGCTATGAATTGGATAATATTAGGCCAATTTCTTTAACATCAAACGTGGTAAAGTTGATAGAAAGGTTGTTACTAATTCGGGTATCAGCCATTGTGGACCGCAAAAGTATACTCAGCCCGTGCCAACTTGGTTTCCGGCCACGGTGTTCGATATGGAATGTACATGCTGATCTTGAGAGCAGAATTCTCCTTGCTCGTCGTCAACGCCTGGTCGCGGCTTTGGTTACGTTAGATGTCGCCAAAGCTTACGACAGTGTAGAACACTTCATCCTGATACATAGGCTACAGTCTCTTCAATTTCCAGATTATATAGTTGCATGGATATCTGCATTTCTTCATAACCGGGAATTCTTTTTCGTCCATAATGGTGTTCATTCAGAGAGGTATAGACAAACGCGAGGTGTACCGCAAGGAGCTGTTCTTTCTCCTGTGCTCTTTAATATTCTGATAAGCTCAATTCCTCTCCACCGCCATGTACGCAATTACGTCTATGCGGACAGCATTGCGTTTTTTGCTGCTGCGCCGGATATACGTTCTCTGTATGGTCTGTTGCAGTCATATTTGAATACACTTTAACCCTGGTTGAGCGCATTACACCTGAAGTTAAATGTTGGCAAGTGCGCTACTCTTGTTTTCCCTCTATTCACTCCTGTAGGGGTCTCTCTCACTTGCCAGTTAAAAATAATACCGCAGGTTCAATCCTTAAAATACCTAGGGGTCATTTATGACAACAAACTCACTGGCGACCTCACATTGACCATGTCGCGGCGAAAGGGGTTCGTGCCATGGGCATGTTACGGAGATTATGTCATCACCGGTACGGCATGCGCAGAGATGCGCTATTAATGATCTACATAATGTATGTCAGGCCAATTTTAGAATTTGGGATCAGTGTTGTTTTCAGGCTCGGCTACATATAAACTTCGCCCTCTCGTCCTTTTAGAGAGAGAAGCACTTCGAATGTGCCTCGGCCTTCCAAAATTTGTGGCTATCAATGTGCTGTACCTTGAAGCCCGCATCCCGTCTCTCTTATCACGACTTCATTTTTTAACTGTGCACACTTACCTCAGGATCTATGAATCCCATTTCTACCGTTCCCAAAGCATTTTCTGTTCTCAGCCGACCTCCTTTTTTGGTGTCCCCTGGTCTCGTTTCAATTCCCCTCAGGTAGTGTTTGTGCAAAGATTACTTCAGCCTTTAGATGTAAACAATTATGATATCCTTCCTGCGCTTCGGAATGGGCCCACTATCCACATTGTTTTCGACGACATATTCCCAAAAAATGCTAAACTTTTGTTACCGAGTATTCTAAATGGTCTTCTAGAAGATCATCTGAGGACCCTATCTACAGATATAGCAATAGCTACTGATGCATCGCAATGCAATGAAAAAGCAGGTGTGGGAATATTTTGCTCGCATTTAGACTTGTCCTTTTCTCTGCGCCTTCCAGATTTCACCCCTATTTTTCAAGCAGAGTTTCTAGCAGTTGTACTTGCTCTACGCAAGCTAGACCCCTCTATTACAGCAGTTGCAGTAATTACTGCTTCTTTATCTTTGTGTTCATGCCTCGCTGCACAGGTTGACGGTCCCATTTTATCAACTTTCTTATCCCTACTTCCTCCGAATTTGAGCCTTGTTCATTTAGTATGGGTTCCCGGCCACAGCAGTGTGACAGTAAATGAGATTGCTGATAATCTCGCAAAGGCTTCCCTCAGCGGCCCCGTGTTGCCAATCATCCCGGCTACAGCCTACATTACAGCATCTAGATTTCGGAGACGTGCGTTTTTAAGCACGCAAGACACATCACTTTTAACATCGGCGGATTATGAGCACCTCAAATATTATTGGAACAGGAAAATTTGTTGCTCTCGGCAGCTTGAAGTATAACTGACGAGGCTGCGCTGCCGCATCCCCCCTCTAAATTTCTATTTACACAGGTCGGGTTTGGCGCTCTCTCCCTTTTGTGCATTTTGCCGTGAGCCAGAATCTATTGAACATTTTTGGCTGTATTGTCGCCGATTCACCTCACTGAGAAAAAGGTTGCTGGAGGAGCCCTTGCAGCATCTTGGCCTTAGTTTGAGCAGCCCGCTCTTGCTATCATTTGGCGCCACCACGTTTGGGTTCAGCCACAGATCTGTTTGCACCGCTGTTCAAAATTTCCTGATAGAATCTCAGCGACTGCCTTGCTAAGTGTTCCAACCTTTTCTTTTCTATCAATTATTACATTTTGACTAAATCATTAATATTTAATCCCTCTGTTTATTATTATTCTTAAAATTTTAAAATCAAAACACTCATCCCTTTTCTGTTCATGACGAAAAATTCACCGGTGTTGCGCTCGCACGTGCTTTTCCTTTTTGTTAACTGCGTTCAGGTGAATAGTCACCCGATTCTTGGCCGATCCCCCAGTGTGGGTATGTGCCATCTTTTGATAGGATAACAACAACATCAAGACCTTCGCCTTTCAACCTGAATGAGCCATGTCGAGCAATAGAGCAGAGGCTACCGGCGTCTGGAAGGACCAGTTGGTCTTTTCTAAGGCTTGCACATCGATGGGACCTGAAGACTTGTGCTGGCTCTTCACCGAACTACCTGCCTGGAACAGCATACTATGTGGGCACGCGTACGAGCTTGTTGAGCCTCTTCCTAGAAATCTCAGCCTGCAGTGCCTGCCCTACGGGGCCGTAGACAGAGGTCCTATCGCAGCCGTACGCGAGGCAGCTTCCATGATATCGCGGCTTCTTCAACACCACCATTGCATCAACGACCAGCACTTTGTGTGCACAACTGATGCGAACGAGACGACTCAGAAGCGACCTCCTGTACCTATACGCCTCCGGCCAGCGTCTGGACGGGACGACATTCGCAACGTTCGACACCTTGAGGTGAAGACATGCCGTGCCGACGTTCTCAACACACTCGGCTGCAGCTGCATTCCGGAGGAAGACATCGTTGGTGTTTGCGACCTGGAAGAGCTCAAGATCAACTCCGCCGGTGGTGAGTTTGAAGCAGGACGTACCAAGTTTTTGCGGCGAAACTCTTGTTCTCTTAAGGCCGTAGAGGTCACCGGCATGAATCTTTCGCCACGCTTGGTTGACTCTATGCAGTGTCTGATGAGGTGCGAGTCGCTGGTGGTGTCCTTTTGCAGGAACGAAGAAGACAGCCACTACAGCACACTTATATTTTCAATGCTGGTGCAGAGCTTGGCGGCTGTAAAGATTTTCAGCCTTCATCCATTCATTGACTCAGAGTGGAATATTTCCGCCGTAGTCGATGCTCTTCAGAGCAGCGTAACTCAGCCTAAACCAGAATTGTACATGTACCAAAGCACCAGCTGGGCCAGGGAGTTGTGCGCTGCGCTCGGAGCCAACACAAGCGTCAAGAATCTGAGGATCGGCTTCCGCAGGGGTAAAGCAACGTGCGGAGATGCTTAGCTGGCATCGGCACTGCGCAAAAACGCTTCCCTTCCCGAGTTGGACTTGAGAGCTGATGTCAACGACGAGTTCATGATCTGCATCGCGGAGTCCCACTCGCAAAACGCCACGCTGGACCCGCTGGTGTTCACGAGCGCTACGGTGCACGCACGCGGCGTTTTGGCACTGTGCGTTGCGCTGCACACCAACAAGACACTGAAGCAGCTGTTGTTCTCTACCTTCAAAGCTTTTATTCCGGAGACGACATCGTACATCTATTACTTTACAAATAGTTGTGACATATGTTGTGATAATTTGAGGACAAACTTACATATTTTGCTTATACTCTGATCCTTAGTCTCTGAATGGCGCGCTCGGTTCGCCATTACAGTTCTTCAAGTGATTAAACCAGTATGGTTTTAAGAGGCCATGACGTGACCATTTTGTTCCATTCTTAGCCCGTAAAATTGGCGGACGCTTAAGCTTCGCCTTAAAGATTAGAACGCAACAGCGTGTTGCAGTGCTGCCAGGGAATCCACGGAACGCCATCGAACGTTGGACGTACGGCTTGCCCGTTAGACAAATCGCTCTGCTACGTACGGTGAAACGGACGCGCGGTGCTGCAAACCACATAGAAGCGCTGCCAGGCGCCTTCCCGAAACGCGCGGAACTCAAGTTGCAGTCGTGGTTAGTCGGCACATCTTTCTCGTCAAACCCGATGCCACGAACGCTAGCATAGCGTCCGCGCCAAACGAACGGGCAGCAAGAAGTAAGCTTCGCGGTGACGCGCCTTGGATGTGCGTTCATAGAATTTATTCCACAGAAACAGAAGAAAAGGGGCGGCATTTTCATCAATAAAACCTAAAGCCCGCCGAAACAGAGGAAAGCTAAACTCCAAGAGCTTTTTCAAGACGCCAGCAAACTGTCAAAAGGCAACACGCTAGTCGTCTTAGGCGATTTTAATGCCTGGGATAAAAGATGGGGATACAAGATTTTCAATGTTAAAGTTAAGACATTAGCGGAAGCGGCAGGAACTGCAGGCTACAAATTACTTACAGACCCAGAGACTCCGACCAGAATAGGCAACAGTGTCAGTACCGACACCTGCCCGGACCTCACCTTCATTAAGGGTCAGGGACAGGCGCAATGGGAAAACCTGATGGAAAATCTGGGGAGTGACCACTACATAATCAAAACCCAAGTGGCCTCCGTCCGACTCAAGCGGCAACTAGGCACGGCTAAAATCACAGACTGGAACGCCTTTAGGGAAGCATGCGACGAACACCTCATCAAAGGAGGGATTCAGTCGATTGAAGAATGGGGAAACATACTCAAGCAAAGGCAAAATGAGCACACCAAAGAGATCCAGAGAACAACACAGACACCCGAAGTAGACGCCAGGCTCCTTGGGCTATGGGAAGCCAGACGTGGTCTAATCAAGAGGTGGAAGAAACAAACACATCAGAAAGCTCAAACTTAAAATAGGAGAAATTACAACGAAAGCAAAGGAGTACGCAGTACAGTTGGCGAAAACGAACCGGAAGCAATTCAGTGACTCCCTAAACGGAACTTGAGCACAGCTAGGACATGACATAACCTGAAAGCGCTCATCAATACGACCAAAACCAAAGCAGAAAACAATGAAGCCATATAACGATTAATCCACCAGTTCGAAGGAACCGATGAGGAACTCCTGGACAAAGTGCGCATCAAGTGCTTCGGGGACAAAAAGCCGAGAACCTATGCAAGAGATTATCAGGGAAAGAAAATCCAAACCTAGATAGACCCATCACACGAGAAGAAGTCTATGCAAGAATTCGAAGCACAACTAGTAATACGGCAGCGGGTGCGGACAAATCAACAACGCACTCATCCGCAACCTCAGTAACTACTAGTCGCAGAATTAACCGATTTCCTCAACAAGCACTGGGCAGCGGAGACCGTTCCCGAGGACTGGAAGCATGCAGAGGTGGTTATGATTACGAAAACCGGGTAAAAAGCTACAAATTGAAAACACAAGACCCATATCCCTCACATCGTGCCTCGGCAAGCTGTACGAGAGAGGTAACATTAAGGCTACAACAATACATGGAGGAACACGAACTCTATCCCCACAGTATGTTCGGATTCAGGGCGAAGCTGTTGGCCCAGGACGTACTTCTTCAAATCAAAGAAGGAGTTCTAAGTAACATCCCTAGGGACGGAGAGAACGTAATAATAGCACTGGATATCAAAGCAGCTTTTGAAGTCATCCTGACAGGCCTTGACGACCTGAACTGCGGCAGGAGGGTCTTCGGTTACGTCAAAGCTTTCCTCTCAGATAGAACAGTGACGATAGCGCTGAGAGAACTCCGCTCGGAGAAGTTCCACACCCCTTACAAGGGAACTCCCCAGGGCTCGGTCATCTCACCTACGCTTTTTAACGTTGCAATGATCAGCCTTGCAAAACAACTTAAGGAAGTCGAAGTAAAACCCCATGCCATGTATGCCGATGACATCACCAACTGCACAAATACGGGCTCACTAAAAGAAAAGAAAGAAAGACTACAGGAGGCCGCGACCTGCGTAGAGAACTACGTAAACGTGAGAGGGCTAGCATGCTCCACCGAAAAATCAGAACTGCTCAGAGTCTGGAGAGGGAAACAAAACCGCACAGTGCCGAACAGCGACGAGCTTAGGCTCAAGGAAAACCAATATCAGAGAAAACACTCATAAGAATCTTGGGCATGTGGATACAATCGAACCAACGGTGTACACATGCACTTGCTCTACTCAAAGCTTCCACCCTACAAGTTGCCCGCATGATCACGCACGTCTCCCATAAACGCTCGGGCATGCGAGAAGAAGACACGCTAAAGCTGGTCAGGAGCCTGCTGATCAGCCGAGTCACCTAGAGTCTTCCATACTACAACCCAATCAAAAGCGAAATCCAACAGATTGATGCGATTATACGCAAAGCATACAAAACAGCACTAAATCTACCGCAATGCACATCCAGAGAGAAGCTTTTAGCACTAGGACTTCATAACAACTTTGAAGAAATGAGAGAGGCACAACACGTCGCCCAGTTGCAGAGACTACAGCAGACTCCGTCTGGCAGGGAGCTTCTGCAGAAGTTTGGATGCAACGAACTAATACAAGAAATCCAGCGAAACGCGACTATCGCGGACGGCATACGGGGCACAATTAGAGTGACCCCAATCCCCAAGAACATGGACCCCAACCTACACAAAGAACGCAGAAAGGCGAGAGCCGAGTACATCCAAAAACCACTAGCCCCCCAGGCAACAACGGTGTATGTGGACGCAGCCACATACTCCAGAAGGACGGGACAAAAAACAACCCCAACGCGGTAGCGGCGGTGATAAACTCGGACATGCGGGAAATCATCAGCGCGTCGCAACGGGACTGCACGGTAGTCGAGGCTGAAGAAATGGCCGTCGCTCTAGCGGCAACGGAGGGCTACCGGACTAAGCGATCCTTAGCAATACTAACCGACCTCTCAAACGGCATGCCGAAACTTGATGTTAGGCAGAATAGGTCACAGAGCGCTCTGCATACTCCGCTCTGGGGACCGACCCAAACAAAGCACAGAAGAACCAATAACACATACGATAGTATGTACGCCAGGACACGCGGGAGTGGAAGGCAACCAAGCGGTCGACAGGGTAGCTCGAGGGTACACTTTTTACCGAGCTCCCCCAAACAAGCGACCTCGAGGAAGCCGAGCCTGTCCCTAGAGATTACTCGGCAATCTTAAACCACTGCAAGGGCTGCAGGAAACGGTACCCCCCACAACAGAAATCTCTCTCCAGGGAAGACGCCGTCGCCTGGAGGCTGCTGCAGACGGGCTCATACCCGAATCTAAATACACTCAACAAAATACAACCCACACAACACACAGACAAATGCCCATGGTGCAATGAAACACCCACACTCTATCGCATAACGTGGGCCTGCCAGAAAGTAGTGGTAGCACCGAAAATACCAAACCCGAGTGCGGAGTAATGGGAAGGAATGCTCTCCAGCGACCGTCAGGACGTCCAACTTGGGTCAATCCGGGGAGCACAGCCGGCAGCGGCATCCAGCGGAGCCCTGACTAGGGGCAGACGACCATTGCTAAGAAGATGGACGACACACCTGACTCCGCCAAATTGGTTACCTACTTTCTAGAGCTCAATAAACGTTTTCCTTCCTTCCTTCCTTCCTTCGCGGTGACGCGCCTTGGATGTCCGCTGCGCTGTTCGCCGCTCACCGTGTGATTCCGGCGTCCCCGATCCAGGGTGTCTCGGTGCTCACACGGGGCCCTTAACGCAGTCGCGTTAAAACAGGGACAAATTCTGCTCGTTTTCGCGGCTACTATCCCGCGCCTCATGACACTGAACATTTAAAATTGCCGCTTTAATCTTTGACGTTTAGTACACCCCCTACTGTTATTGTGGGGCCTTCAGAACTCATCGTTGCTAGCGCAGGAGCCATTTTACGAGCCGGATTTTGCAGCGCGTATGAATAGCAGGCAATAAATATCAGAATGTTCGCACACATTCTCACTGCACTTCCTAGCTTCCTCTCAAACGCAGGTGAAAATATGTGGCGTTCGCTACTGGTAGTCGAAAATTGACGCTAGCTGGCTTTCAGCGTGCTCGTATCAGAGTGCGACAACATGTACCCTAAAGGCAGCTTATGAAAAAAAGACAAGCACTCATGAAGCATGAAGGAACAAAGCAACAAATTAAGTTTTCCCTTTGTCGCTTTATTATGTTGCTCATAAGTGGCAATCTAGATTATCTAAGACAAGGAACGTTAACACATGTGCTTGCCTTTGCCACGTTCTAATAAGTGCTTGGTTAGTAATACGGAAACAATTACTCACTGGCAGTCACCCAAACGCAGCCTCACGGCTGCAAAGAAAAGCTATAAAGCTTCATCACAAAGTTCGCACTTAAAGAAAATCGTCCTGCTCCGGGATTCGAACCCGGAACCAAATCTTCTAAAGGAGCGGTCGATCTACCGACAGAACTAAATTTGACCAAGTTGCTGGCTGTTACTTTCTACGTTTAAAAACAAAACTGTATTTTGAACGTGCCTGAACTTTCTCGCTCTTTTTAGTATTTGTGCTTCGTCTTTCTTGTGCAGTTGGTTTCGGGGAAGGGTGATGACTCGGTCTTTCTAGTTTGGGCTGAAAACTTCGAATAAGATGCAATGTTTTCTAAACGTTCGCTTGCTGTGCGCCCAGAGCAGCCTTCTGCCGTTTTTCTTGTACAAAAAACTTTTTACGAAACCTTTGAGAACTTGACATTTAAAAATTCAGAGCAATGCCATGTTGAGCGCTCGCCACCTCATTTACTGTCGTCTGCTGATCTCGCACGGTACAGTATGGTCCGTATTGGAGTGGTTTCTTGATGCATTAATAGAAAACTTAGTACGTGCATATGATACATACGTTGCTTTTTAGGTGCTTTAAGTGTCTGTATTAATTAATTAGCAATCAATCAAGTAAATGTTTCTGATGAAAGCTCTATTCCTGCTAACAAGGATGTTGCTGATTATTTCCTGGCTGATTAACGCAATGCAGCGACAGTGCAGTGCCGTTCTGGCTAGACGATATTGTTGCTAACTTGTGTCCAATTAGAGACGATGGTCGGGAGTCACGTTTTACAGACGTCATCACC